>CM019754.1:22281435-22374259 GCA_009761765.1 Phenacoccus solenopsis
AATTTCGAATAGTGTAATTTGCCTAACCAGTTTGCCGTAAATAATTCCCAGACTTATCGAGCTCTCCATTTCCAATAACGAATAGTATAATTTTATTTTAACTTTCTATTTCGCTTTTAACCTGATTTTCAATATCAGTTTGTGAAATAGCTTGTATAATTCATTCGTTATTGTTTAATAATTTACTTCTATCAAATACGTTTTTTTTACAAAACCCCACACTCAAAAAGCCATTTACCGAAGTATGTCGTAAAAAAAAAAAAATGGAATGAAATGACCGTTGAAATAAAATATTCATAATATAACTCCACTACGTGTCGGATTTCACATTTCCAAAGGTACTTATAACTGAACGAATTTTCGCTCTAGCTGGCGAACTTAATTGTGACGTTGAAACGAAATTTGTAATCGATTTAATTCGATGAACTTTATTGTCAGGTCTCGTATACTTACTTCGATTTTGTATTTCGAACGGTACGATGAAAAAGACGAAAAAAAGAATAAAATGAGGTAATGGGACGTGAAATTAACGAAGAAGTAAAAAAAGCACGACAAATTGGAAATATACGCGTTTATTAAATGTATCAGAACAAAAACGCGTAAAATTTTTTTTTTCTTCGAAAAACAGTATAAAATCAGAAACCAGAGTAACCTGAACATGAGCGGAAATAAAAGTTTAACCCGGCTAAATGTATCGTAAAGTATAAAAGCGTAGTGGTATCGCGAGTATAGTTTGGCTAAAAAAGGATCTTAATTTTGTTGCAGGTTGACGACGCCATAAGGCCGATGAACGCGGAAAGGAGCGATGTCCGCCAGTTATGAATAAGTTTTCACTTAGCATAGAAACAATTATCGTTGCGATAATAATAGCAGCGTTAATCGTGAATGTGGTGGCGACCTGTCCTCTGGCTTGTATTTGTAAATGGAAAGGAGGCAAACGTAAGGTGGAATGTTCTGAGAAAAATTTAACCGCTTTGTTGAACGATATCGATTCGGAAACGCAAGTGTTGGATTATTCGAAAAATTATTTAACCCAGTTGACGGATAAGATGTTCGAAAGAGCTAACCTGACCAATTTACAAAAACTGTACATATCCGAGTGCCAAATACAGCATATACACGAGACGGCGTTTCGAGGTTTATCCAATTTAATCGAACTGGACATCTCCGGTAACATGTTAACATCTTTACCCGGTCAAACGTTTTACGATTTTCCATTCTTGATGAAATTGGTAGCCGCTCGTAATCCCATTCAGGCGATAAAATCCGATGTTTTTGTACCACTGAAATATTTGGCTAGTTTAGATTTGAGCGATTGTCTGATAAAGACGGTCGAAAAGGACGCTTTCAACGGGTTACAGAAATTAGATTGGTTGAAACTCGATGGCAATAAATTAGAGAACATTAGGTCTCCGGAAAGTATACCGCGAGTCATCGGTGGTATATCATTACACCGTAATCCGTGGAGATGCGATTGTTACCTACGTAACTTTCATAATTGGCTGTTAAATACGAATAAACCGATAACGGTGAATCCAGTTTGCGAAGAACCGGCTATGCATAGGGGTGTTCCGATCGATCAGCTGAGAATTGACGATTTGGCGTGCGCTCCTGATGTAACGCCTTCGTTCTATTACACCGAAATGAACGAAGGTAAGAACGTATCGTTTATTTGTCGAGTTAACGCAACCCCGAAGCATTGATCTCGTGGGAATTCGAAGGTTATCCGATAAGTAATAATTCTCATATGGTTCACGCGTTCACCATCTTCTACGTGGAAGAAGCAACCACCGAACAAGTCAGCGAGTTGTTCATATCCGAGGTGACTAAGGAGAATAATGGAGTTTATAGATGTATAGCCCAAAATATAGCCGGAAAATTAGCGTCGAATTTTACCCTAAACGTTATCACCATGGAGAAAAGCACACCGGAGCCTGTAACCATATCTTACTTTTATGTACTAGTGTCGTCTATTAGCACGTTGCTGATAATTATCTTAATATCGTTAATCATATCGTGTCTGCTTTATATAAAAAAGAAACGTCGACGTAGAAGAAAAGTTACGCGTAAAAATACCAAACCAGATATCGAGTACAAAATAGTAAAACAGAGTACCAGCGAAGTAACCCAGAAGCCGGATAAAAATCCCGATTTAATCATTAACACAGAAAGTAATTTAAAAGAAGATGAAAATTGCCAACACATGTTGTTGTTACCAAGCGATATAAAGCAAACGTATCTGACGTTATCGGGAAATACGCTTTTGAATACGACCATTTACGAAAGTAAAGCCTTATGTAGCCACGAAGTGGGTGACGAATCGCGAATAAATTTACCACCGTCGAATTACAACCCGACTGTAACGAACGGCGGTACGATTAAGTTATATTTTCCGTCAACATCAACCCGTAAGTTTCACAATCTATACGTAAATCCGTTCGAAGGATGTTACGTGGATTCGATAGAGCAAAATTGTTGGACGTTGCAGTTAGCGAATGACGAAAAATTACAACAACACGGTCAAGTCTTAATCAACTGTTGCGAGGAAAAAGTTTACGATAGGCCTATGTCGAGTAATGTCGACGATTATATTAATTTACGCCATAATTTAGAAGGTTATCCGTACCCATCTAAATTGAAATTAACGTCGTTGAATTTAAATCACATCGAAGACGCGGAAATTGATAACGCACCTATATTAAGTCCACCGGACCCTTTTAAAACCGATAACAATCCGATACCGAAACCGTCGCTAGTAATTAATTCGACGTCTAGTACGAGTGACCGTTCGTCGTATATACCTGGTGTCCATTGGGTATTTTTTTGTCATTGTGACCAGCACGAAGTACCTTTTTGTTGATTCGTTTTTCACGCCGCAAACCAGAAAAACGTTTCGATTAGACGTATCTGAACGTTTTATTTTAACCAGCGCCGATAAGCATGGGTTAGCTGACTTTATTTAGCTTTCTAAATAAGAATGAAATGTCATTGTGAAAGCATACGGTTGGTAGGATACTGTTCATTGGGGTTTTTCGAAAATCGATTGTGTAGGTGAAAAAATTGTGAGGTGAACCTAATAGCATGCTGGAAAAATTTAGCACTTCATGTCTGCATTTATGTGCTTCTTGATGTTGTAGAAGAATTTTAATAAGTGGATTTTTTTTATTTCCAAAAATTGTGGGTTTAAAAAATTCAATTTCTACTAATGCTGTCAACTTTCAATAAAAAAAAAATTGAATATTTGATTTTTCAAAAAATAGGTATTGGATTCGAATAATATTCGAATATTAGCCATGTTGAAAATCGATATTAAATCGATTATTCCAAGTACCAAATATTCAGAGCGAACCAAATATTCGAGGCGAATCGAATTTTTAATAATCGAAGCTTCAACACAGGGATTCGAATACTCAAAACAATTGAATAATGGAACTAATGAAAGTTGTGAGCTTTTCAGTAGTATTGGTATTGCATATTGGAATATCAAATCCACTGAAAGGTATATTCTTCGAAACGAACTGAGGATTTGATTTAAATATATCATAAATGATCCTATAAGCCTGATCAATAATCACTCAAATTGAATGTTTTTTTCAGTCATTAAAGCCGAATAATGGAAAAAAGTGAAAAATGAAAAACTTTGCTCAAAATCAAAATACGACTAATGAACGTAGCAGTGGGAAAAATCATTCGAATTTTAATTGCCCTGACTTTTCTATGTTTCAGGCATGCATAGCTAATGCAACGAATCATTCCTTAAGGGTAAAGGTAGGAGTGAGCAATAGTGCAGTGAAATACGAAAAATTATTTTTATGAAGACAATACTGAAAACAAATATATTATGGAAATCATCCTGAATATTGGAAACAAATCGAAGCGAATCGAATATCGAAGCAAATTTCTTAACGAATATTCGAAAATAAAAAATCGAATATTCGATTCGAATTGACAACACTAATTTTTACCTTCATGAGTCATAATTCGCACATCTAATGCAACAGTGACATAACTCAAAAATCAATTTGTTCGAGTTGGACATCTTTAATGAGCAATTTTGGAGGCAGTTTCAAGTTTCAAATGGTATGATTTGCATATGAATTCTCATACATTATGAACATAAATATTCAACATTGTACCATTTGAAATTTGAAAACAGATTCCGAAATCGCTCTCTGAAAATGGTCAACTCGAAAAAATTGTGTTGCATTTGATGTGCGATGTTTTCTTACGTGTTTTCAGCAACTCAAATTAATATGTGCTTCTTGAGATACCATTTTATTCTTCTATTGTCTTCAAGATTCGATTAAAATAGCCAGATTTTTTGAATAACTTGAGGCCGATTTTCGCTACCCTCATTTTAAGGGATTTTAGGTATGCTATTTCGAACAACTTGAGCTTCATATATCGAACTTGTACATCAGGGTGGAGTGAAAAAAATTATTCTTTAGCTATTTTTTGAAGTTGCATTTTTTTTAAAATTAATTTGAAAAAATTTATGGACTTCAGGCTTATTACATTGTAATTTTTATGGAAAGTCCGCAACATTTTTTCAAGTCATCCAAATGACCCTCTCATACCCCTAATACAAAAAAATATTTTGATCAAATTATTTTGAGTTGAACGTCTCCAATGCAAAATTTCAGACCCCACGGACCATTTGGGGGAAATAGGGCTCCTGAAAGTGGGGTAATTTTGAGAAAAAAACGATCGATTCATAAGTTCATAACCATAACTACACAGGACTAGACAGGTTCAATTTGAATTTTTACAGTTCTCTAGCCTATCGGCAGATCGATAGGAGGTCATCGTCATCGCTCTACCTAAGGATTGAAAAGCTGCAGATTGACGATTTTTACGTGAAAATTTGTCAAACATTTGGGTTCTTTGTAAATTTTTACCGTTTCGATAAGGACAACGTATGAATGCGTTTGTTATACCTAATAAAGTCATGTAAAATGAAAATTTTGTAATGCAGTGTTGCCAATTTTTCACCATCAAAATTGACAATTTTTGGTTAACGCCCAAAATCATTCTAAAACGCTTCAAAAAAGTTTGATATTCCCCAAGTCAAGAATTTAAAATGTTTTCCAATTTAAATTCGCAAATTGTATTAAGATCCAAGCATTCAGTACCAAGAAAGGTTATATGGTTGTTGAACTCGTTTGTTTTGCTTTTTTCAAGTCGTTAAGTTATATCTTTGTATTGTAACATTTCTTTGAAGAAAAAAAAAAAAAAAAAAAGGAAAACTAAGTTAATAACACTGTATCATAAAAATTGGAAAAAACTTTTAAAATCTTAACTTAAAGAATATCAAATTTTTTTGGAGTGTTTTAGAACGATTTTGGGCATAAAACCTAAAATTGGAAATTTAATGGTGAAAAATTATTTTTTCTATGAATAGTGGATCAAGGGGAAGTAAACCAAAAATTTGGATTCTTATTAATTTTTTTTTAATGACAAATTCTATTACTTAATTTTTTTTAAAAATGAAACATAACCCAACAAATTCAATCTTGATTTTATATTTATTTTTAGAAGTTAAAAACTTTTTCCTTATTACTGTAAAGTCGCAATTTTTTGTGTTATTTTGAAAATGTTTAAAAATCGCATTTGAAAGGCATTGTGCTCCCTTTTTGACGCTCTTCAAGGTTCCTAAAGTACATTCACTTTCAAGTTTGAGTTTTTCATCAAATTTATGCTAATGTTGAACAAATGTGATATAACTGGGAGCTCTCTAAAAAGTGAAAAATGAACAAAAAATGTCTCTTGAGTCATACTCAGCGCTATGCAGAGAAAATCCGAGCCCAGAAGAGGAGGAAAAGTCATAAATGCAAAAAAAAGTTTTTGAAGTAAAGGTAGGTTTTTAGCGCCAAAGCAACTAGTCGCGGTCCCTCAAACTCGGGTTCGGGAGAACCCCTCCCCCTGTTCAGGCCTGGTCACACTGGCTACATATCAATCTCGTATTTATCGATCATTTTTTTTTAATTCGTGAAATATTCTTATTTTCCAGTGAATTAAAAAACATTTTATACACCTCGAAAATCATAAAGTTTACAGTTGAAATTTTTTAGCCTCTGTGTAAAAGTAACTGAATATGACTCGATGATGAAAGAAATTCATTTTTTTAAAACTCGAATCCTTGGAATTTAAAAAAATATTCTTCTATGATATGGAAAGGAAAAATATGTACCTACTAAACTGAAGCGCTAACATTTTTTGAGCGTTTTATAGAGATCATTTCACAGCTTCTTTATCTACTTGTTATCGATTTTCACGAAAAATATAAAAATTAATCTACTTTAATGTTGCCTTGAGAATGGTTCAAAAGCCTGTTTTTTCAGAAATTGATAACCCTGTGATTCTAAAAGTTGTTAAATAACACAAAACACCATTTAGTGCAGAACAAATTCAGAATCAACGAATATATACAGGCTTCATCAAATCACCCCCATCCCCCACAGAAAATTTTGGTCTCTCTGAATTTCAGTTTTTGAAAATAAATGAGTTGAAAATTTTATAAAGTTTTAAATACTTAAAAATTTTTGCGTTGATGACATTTTTTCAATTGCTAAAAATATGGATATTTAACTTTCCGAGAAGAAAGTATCCAAATTTAAGCAGTTTTTTGAATATTACAATCTTCACCTATGATTAAACCTTTTTTTTGGGGGGGGGAGGGGTGAAGTTTTTGGATCATTTCGTATCTTTGAAAACGTTGATCTCAAGCATTTTAAAAATTTAGTATGTATTGAGGGGTAGGAGGGACTTTATGAAGTTACGATGTTGGAAAGATTCCAGTTTTTTTAATTGTATTTGACAATTGACCACTTTGAAAAATTCAGCGAAATTGAAAGGCTTCAATTTTACATGATATTAATAGCAATGAGAAATGACCACATATGTATATCGATTTTTAGGTTTTTGTGTACACTAAATTTACTTTTGGTAATTATTACGAGCTTGAAGAAATAGTTTCGAAGGATCAATGCTATACCTTAATTAAAATGTTTCAACGAAATGTCCAGTTTAAGAAATGATTAGGAACGGTGTACAAAGCAGATTTATGAATTCATCAAATTCCGTGAGATACGTTATAATTGAAACACGATACATAACCAGATAAAATAAACTATAAAAGCATTCTTTCTACGTGGAAAAAAAAAGTTGAAAAACCTTGCCCTGATGAACTGTCCTAATCACCTGGAGCAAAATCTATCGATACGACGTCATTTAAAAGCGTCGTCAAAACTAAATTTTAATAGTCTCGCTAACGTCGACCGAACGAAAAAACACATCTGAAAAAAAAATCGCACAATCAATCGTGTAATACTCCCCGAAGCGTTTCAACGAAATAAATAAAAACGCGAAGAAAAAGAAAAAAGAAAACTCTATCATCGAAAAAACTTTGTAAGAAGTCCATTATTAAGTTTAGATAAAATTTACCGCAAGATTAAGCCGCTGAAACGAAAATTTCGTTAACTTTTTCCTCGCCGAACTTTATTCAAAAGCGTTGAAGTAGGTTAATATTTATTTTTTACGAGTAATTTTTTTTCATCTTTTAATACAGTCTGGTTAATTTTAAATTGAATGTCGAGATGTTTTTATTAATAAACGATCGTTTAATTCATTAAAATATCGGTGAAGTTTAAATGTTGTAATTAACGTTGTTGTATATATTTCTTCTTTTTTTCTTTGTTTTTGTATACGAAGGTATAAATGGGTAATATTTTTATACAACGTATGCTTAATTTTACTATTTTGTGAAATAATTTTAAAATATACCATGAAAAGATGCAAAGTGTTAGAGTGTTGCTGTTAGCCCGTTACGCCCGTCATACATATTTCAACAGCGCGCCGCATCGCTGGTTTGAATAATTCGCTTGATAACGAATTTGTAGCTTTTGTGAAAATGTCTAAATTAAAGTTGTAATAATGGAAAAGGGTAAGAGCCCATTTAACCAAACCGACCATCGCCGATAAACATACGCAAAGGGAGTTTGAATACTTAGAATACGTAACTAGTTATTAATTTCATTCTGCCTAATAGTTTTGAAGATGAAATTAATGATCCATTATACCTTCACCTATTACCATCATTTTCACCTGCATGGTTTCACCACGTAGTAGAATACCATAATGGTAGAATTTTAGCGCGTCGTGCTCTCGCGCTAACCGCGAATTAAAAGAAGCCCGACAAAAGTTTCAACAATTAGCTGCTTCGTCTGCGGAGCGAACGAACTCTCGGTGTATGTTGAGAAGCGAGCTTTATGTGAAGAAAATTGCGAAGTTTTTTTAACAACTTAATACCCTTTGAAGCTGATTTTATAACAAGCCAAAATAAAGAAATGAGAAGTACTAATAAAGCCGGCGCGCCTGTTCATCCAATTCACCACGAGCTTATTTCTTTAACCCATAACTTATGCATTGAAGGAGAAAATACACAAATTGCTAGAGCACTTGGGTACGCGAAGGGCGTCGACGCGACCGCAACCGACGTATTAAAAACTCGTTCTTTTTTAGATTTATGGAGGGCTCTTTTCTTTCTAATTTTTGCTATTTTTCGTTTATTTTACTTTAATATGAAACTCGCTGCGTTCAATTTATCGTACGGATGCTGCGAGGATGATGGTGGACCAGTTTTGGAGGGTTTGGTTTTATTATTTCGAATGAAGACGGAGAACTTACCGAAGACCTTTTAAATTCCGGTAGTGCTCGCGTTAAAATACTCACATTAAACATAGGTGCTCTTGAGGATAGAAGCTACTTTATTATGCAAACGTTTATAAGGATAATATTGGCCTATATAACTTGTATAATTGAATAAAACACTTGACGTTTTCGTCGCGAATTGAATAACTGATTTCGGTTCGCGAGTAAATAAAGCATTTTGTGTTTGACTTTCGGATGCGAGCAGGCGAGAAGTTTAGACGTAGTTTGGTAACGTTAACGATGTTTCATCTTCCTGTTTTTCATTTTGTTTTGGCTCGGAGGAGTTACGCAAGAGTTTGGAAGAAGCGTATAATGTATCAGATATGGGGAAAAAATGGATCCGTTTAAACATGCTTTTCGTACGATATATTTATGCGTACCACATTAATTCTGCTTTGGTTGGATGAATTGTTTATTTTAGCGCTTTTATTTAATGTGTGGCTTTCATCAATTTTGGGCATACTGCCTTTTTAAAACGTTTTACAATTGCTTGTAGATATAGCCCTACCTTTTTTGTAGGGAATGAGCTACACCGTGTTCATCAGCTTATCTATCATATTGTGGATTACGATGACCCACTTCAGGCTATGAGAAATGTCTTCTAATGTAGCTAGAGCATTTTCAAATGACCAAAGCTCTTTCAACGAATGAATGTTCCCACGAATTTGTTGGAAAATAAAATTTTTATATTTTTTTATTACTTTTAAAGAGCTTTAAAATTTCTTTATTATTTTGCATAATTTTGAGTTTTGGTAGTAAATGGGAATAAATCGTATTTATTATTTTTTCAAAACGAGTTTCTCAACTGACTAAAATAATTTTAATTCGAAGTGGAACATATACGAATTTAGGCTGAGGCAGTTGATACAGCTGTCTAAAATTGTAAATTTTTGCAACATTATTAATTTTCTGTTCCATTTCGCTGCCCCCCTCCCAAGTCAAGGTTGAGAGCTGCAATTAAGCACATCGTTTGTCGTGCGTTTGTGCTGTGTGCTGTTTGTGCCATAAACAAGGAACAAATTTTTTTTTTTGTGTGTTTAAGACGTTTTTAGCTGCCGATTTCATTCAAAATGAAGGATTTTTTTCACTCTGTATATTATATAAGGGGATGGTGTAGGATAGGTACACTTCTTCTAAAATTCTTTTCATAATGTTTTTTTTTTTTAGCTAGATTTTTAACTTAAAAGCTATAGCTATTACAGCCTACCTGTTTGAGAAGGTTGTCGAGGGAGTGTGGTGTCTCCAAATTTTTGCGTTATAGACCATTTTTGTAATCATCTGGCAAATGTCCAAATTATTTGGTGTATATATATATGTTTTCCTTCGCTCGTAGGGCCGGTGGGTATTCATAAAATTCATTCAAAATTTGGTGAAGGACTTTTCTTAAAACTGCAAAAAAGTACTTTCTTTGTTAATTCGATAAAATTCAAAATGGTGGATCACTCAAATTTTGAGGGAGCCTGGAGAAGAGGCAAACAGCTCAAATCTTATGTTTTTGATGTCATATGAAAGAAAAAGTTACGGACACCAACATATCCAAATTTCAGCTTCTTACATCTATTTGGAGAGGAGTTAAAACAAAAACCAAATATTTGAAGAAGTTTTTAATCATGAAATTTCTTGAATCGTCCATATCTCCTCACCAAATCAATGTAGAAAGGTTATGGCGGATAATCAAAATTTGAGTAAAGCTTGAGGAGCCTCAAATTAGTAAAAATGTAATTAATATGAGCTCATATGATTATTGAGGATAACAACTATATACTGTATCCCAAATTAATTTCCATACATGATGATGGTGGGGAGAAGCCGGGTTGTCGACTTCAATATGTGGTTGGAGTACATGAGATATCGAAAATTTTTTATTGCGGCATCATATGATGAAATGAGCTCAAGTGACCAACTTGTTCTGGTTTTAGTTTCCTAAGTGAATCAGGAAGGGAGTTGGAGCAAAAAAACGCTTTTAGAGAGGAAATGGCTGTAAGAAATTTCATGAATTTTCCATATCTCGTCACCAAATCGACCTAGAAAGAATAACTTCGTGTGTAGGGTTAGCTTATGTCCATAATATTAGTTCTTCAGTTTGGGTAATGGTTTTTAGACTTGGTATTGGGTGTGGCATATGGTAATGAAGGGGTTAGTAACATCATTTCCAAACCTGAACAAGCCTCAGTTAAAAACTCAGCTCCAGTGATGTGATATGGTTGATTACGTATTTTTAAAAATTTAATTACTTGTAAGGATTTTTCCTGAAAAATTTAAATTACTAAAATGAAATTAGCTAAAGATTTTAATTTGCTAAAATCTATGTTATTGAGCTTATATAGCTGTAAGTATATCTATTTTTTTTTCACTTACTTGTGATTATTTACATCAGGTGATAAAGCATTCCCTTAGAAGATTTTTTATAATTACCTACACTCACGAATTAATGATGAATTACTAGGTATCTGCAAAGTTCTTTAATTAAACAATGATTTGACTTACAAAATTGAATAATGAAAAAGTGCCTAAATAATACAAAAAAAAAATGTTTTTTTTTAATGTCCCGCGAAGAATTGCTCATCGCAATATTGTACTCAATTTAAACTTTTAAGTCCAAATTGATCTTTCAGATTCAACATTAGGGTGATTTAATCGACAAGCTGTATTGCAAAAGTATAGAATCGCAAGTTGGGCAATTACTACACTGTCTTGTAATTTTTATTTTTCCATTTTTCCATTTTCTTTTTTTTAAGAAAAAGAGTTGAAAAGACTCGCTGAGTAAAGCAAATCTTTCTAAAGAGTTACTCTAATTCTCTACTAAATTTTAATTTATTCTGGTAATTTTAATCACTCTGTAGTCTTTGACTACCTATTTAAAATCTCCTCCATTCCATCGATAATGCAACGAAGCTACATCTAAGCAATACATTGGTCGTATAGAAATGCATCATCGGCTTAATTCATGAAACGAAGTGCTATGTAAAATACCTCGTCGTCGTCACTTCTCCGTTGGAAACGTCTGTTAGGAAAGTTGATTATTAAAACATGGTGTTCGTACTGATAGAACCGCAACAGAATGCTGAAAGTTTCGCGAAATAATAATGCAATTAAAACTTCGCATCATTGCGTGATTACCATTTGGCCGGTAAGCAAACATGAACCCTTCATGAATACAGTACAGATGTAAAAATTGTCCGCTTGGATGAGTTAAATTACACAGAATATGGAGAACGAGTAATCGTATAGAAAGAGCAAACCGCTAATTAGAAAAGAAAATGAGCCGAAACTCTGTGATACTTACTTAGAACAGTTAAAATAATCTAAATTGTCGGAGCGACGAACTTGGGCTTGGCGGTACCCTAGCTTAGTAAAATAGTGTAGGTTTCAACTTTGCTGGTATTCTTATTACCTTACGACCCTATGGTGACATTTAACGAAGGATGATAAATATTTATCAAGGTAACCGAGTTTCAAATTTCATTAACGAAATAGACAAGTAGTTTGAAGCAGTTGCGTAATAAACGCGATTTAAGATAGATGTGAGAGAAGAGGTTGGGAATTATATAGGTCGTAGCTGAATGATGCGTAACTTTGATGAAGATTTGAGGCTGATAGGAAAATTAGACTGTTCGCATGACTGATATTTATTCGGCAAAAGAATGTTGCATGGAATCTAATGAAACATTATATATGATTATTTTGTTGAGATACTTTATCCATAATGGTTTTAGAAGTTGAAGATGTTTCACACTCGAAACTGGTCAACAACAATACAATGGAAAAGGAATAAAAACCCGTTGTAGGTAAATGGTGATTAAACGAGTTTGAAATTTTAACATAGGTACCTCTCGGTAGACTTTACTCAACGTTTGTTATTAATTAGGTAGTTTCAACTTGGTGTTAGAACTGAAGCTTATGAGATAAAAACAAACATAGAGGAAGAATTTATTATTTTTCTTAATGCTGGTTTATTCTGTCAGCTTAAAATAACTACGTTGGACCGCAATCATTGTTTTAAATAAATAATAAAATAGCGCGACGACTTTTCTGGCTAAAGTTTTTAGCAAAGTTTAGGAGCTTTTCAATTCAATCTCATAGTTTATTATTTCTCTTGAAATCAGCTTTGAAGTGTACGAATATACGAATATAACAGCGTATCCAAACACTGGTGAGGTAATGCGTGCCTACATGTCGGTTATGAAAATTTATACCTAATACCTACTTAATTCCCAAGAGCAGTAGTATGAATGAAGATAAAACATAACAGAGGGAAATTAATATATTCTGGGCTACATAGGTGATAATTCTAAAGATTATGTAAATTATTTTCTTGAAAAAATATTCAATTTTGTAATTCCATTCTGCAGAGACATCGTGTAATGAACACCCTCCGTGCTACCTTAATAAATTCTGCAACCGCGAAAAGTAGACAGCGGAATTAAAAAGTACAAATGGTATAATATAACTAAAGTAATATATGACAAAAAAAAAACATCCTGTGGTTCACAAAATTGTAGCTTAAAGTAATGAATTAAAAATGTTTTTCACATCAGCTAAAAAATTATGAAAACATCCGAAGATATAATGTCGTCTTATTTTTTTATTTAGTTGCTAATTGTGTTTATCGAAATGGCATTTAAATATATCTAATTAAAAATGCTAGGCTAACTGTAAATCCTAATCTCTGCTTCAATGATAAATCATATCTTATCTTGTTTAGGATTTTTCTTTTCGAATGTTTACTTCATTACTTCTAGATGTTTTCGATCAGGGAATGCAAACATACCTACTTAACGATTTTAACGTGATTTAAGATATGATTTTTTTCGGAGTTCATGATATGCTGTTTTTTGTTTTCTTGGTGCTAATGATTCGGTAAGTTAAAATTCGTGTATTCAGTTAATATTTATGACTATCAATTTTTGTGAAATTCAAGGCAAATGTACAAACAAATGATATTATCTACATATTTAATTTAAAATTGCTTTCATGAAATGAGAATTGTTTGATGAATAATTATCTATGAATAAAATGTTACTTGAACCGTTTTCTCGTAAAATAATCTCTGATGAGCTGCATAAGTGGTCATTCCTGAATCCTCATAATTACATCTATTGTTTACTCAGTAATTCTATAACTACATCATACTAACAAAGGATAAAAGCACATAACTTTATGTGATCAGGTATTCTTCATTCATGTTATGCTGGATGGAATTCAATTCGATTTCGCTTTCAGACATTTCATTACTCGTCATTACTGCCCCAATAATAGTAATATAAAAGCCTGACCTTAGAACAAATTAAACCCGCTATTTGAATAAAAATAAATACGATTTACGTGGCTCGTAAAAATTAAAAAAAAAAATGTTGATCAAATTCAACATCCTATTTCTTTTTGCTTTTCAACCTACAAAAAAAGTTTGAAAACATAAAACTAGAGTTCGCTAACAAAAGTTCTACAAAACTCCATTATCTTTATCCCTTATCCCTTATCAAACTACACTCAAACTATATAGAACAAACTGATAATACATCATTTTAAAAAAGGCATGAGGGTAACATTGTGACGCAGAACAACCGAAATCTTTCGTGTTTATTAAATTTGTGGAAAATCTACTCAAAATTTTATGCTTAAATGTGAGTAAAATCTCTATATAAAAGATCATCCACTACGTCCTTGTTCTAAACTGCGTTTTCACAAATACGCATCTTTGTTGGTAAGTTAGGTTGGTAAACATTTGATTTTCAAAAGCAAAAATTACGAAAAGTGAAATTAGCAACTATACTGCGAATCGCTCATGGTATTTTCATTGAGTAATTATGTTTTAAAAAGAATCGCCACCTAAATGGTGCTAGTATCGGAAATGTTGTTTAAATGGTCATTCGTTAAACCGCGTACATCAGTTGATATTTTTATTTGAATGATTCAATTTATCAAATCACATTTTAAAACTGCAATCGTATTAACTTCGTTGTTTAGCTTTGGACTATTCAATTATAATTCCATAATGGCATGGAGATCACATGGAAGTTCAAACTTGGATTTGATCAAGAATTTGAAAGGTAAATTAGCTCAGTTTGTGTGTTACGTTTTTAATTATTTTTGGTAAAAATGAACTGATTTTTTCTGCTTTGCTTCAGCGAACGGAATAATTAGGTCAGAAATCGTGGAAAATGTAATGAGACAAGTTGATCGAGGAAACTATATCGCCCATAATCCATACAGTGACTCGCCCCAAAGCATTGGCTATGGAGTAACAATCAGTGCCCCACATATGGTTGATTTTTACCCTCATGATTTCCTTTCCTAATTGAATTTTAATGTTGAAAATGGATCATTTTTGAATGCAGCACGCTTACGCTTTAGAATTATTACAAGATAGATTAGTACCTGGAGAAAAAGCTTTAGATGTGGGTTCCGGATCGGGATACTTGACAGTTTGTATGGCGTTGATGGTTGGTTCAACTGGTAAAGCAATTGGTATTGATCATATACCCGAATTAGTGAATAAATCTATTACAAATGTTAGAAACGATAAACCAGAATTATTAGACTCCGGAAGATTAAAGTTGATTGGTAATAGATAGAATCATACTTGCAATTTTGAAAAAAATTTTTTATATTTTATCCATATTGATGTATTATTTTTTCTTGTTAGTGGGTGATGGCAGAGAAGGTTACGAACCGGAGGCTCCTTTTAACGCTATCCATGTTGGTGCTGCATCTCCATCGTTGCCAGAAAAAGTGAGATTTTTTGATATTTTTGCTTCATTAAAAACATTGACGAGAAGTACTAAATTGAACATTTTTCCTGCAGTTGATTAGCCAGTTAAAACCTGGAGGAAGATTGATAGTTCCGATTGGACCAGTAAGAGGCAATCAGTATTTAGAACAAATCGATAAAAAAGAAGATGGTTCTGTCGTTAGAAAGCAATTAATGGGAGTCGTATACGTACCCTTGACTGACAAATCAAAACAATGGCCGTCGGGCAGGTGGAATTTTCTTACAGATGTTTTCTGTTTTATTTCTTTGCTTATTTCTGATGCCAATAATTTGTAAATTTTATTTTGTAGGGAGTGATTGTCAGATTACCTAGTCTCAGAAGTTGTGGTTAGTGCTTTGAACAACTTGACATTTAAGACTTCATCAAGGAAGTGACCATTCAGTCTCTAAAATCTTTAAATTTTCAGTATTTTGTGATGTTAACTTATTTATTCATGTACTTGTATGTTACTTTTCATTTGACGGTAGGAACTGAGCACCATATTACAATGATTCCTAATAATTTAATTTCTTTTTTCTTTTATTTTTGTTGTGTTTTGTTAATTCTTGAGAGTGGTTTTTCATCCTGCTAATTAATCATTTTTATATTACTTTTACTCATTTAAAATTTCAAAATAAGTTTATTTCTCGTTTAATGTAGTACTTGAGAGCAAAATGGAGAATGATTTTGTACGAGTATCTGTTTAAATCTAACTTCGACTAGCCTTTTGAAAAAGTCTTGAATTTTATGTTGATGTATCAATATAGTAACAAGAAAAGAAAAATATTAGATAAATGATTTATGACTTTCGAAAATTTTTGGATTTGTTTAGAAATCATTTTCCAGTGAATTTTATCTTTAGTTGTACATGCCCATTTTTAATAATTGATTAATAATAACAATATAAATAAATTAAGCTTTGAATTTGTCACTGTCGTAATATGTATTCACTTAGATATGAATTCTTGTTGAAAAATATACGAAAGCAATGTTTTATTAATTTTTTATAACAATATTATGATTATGTAAGTACCACACTTTATTTTCATAGCTTAAAGATGTCAATACCTATGTATGTATTAAACATATACTGTTGATTTTTAAGATGAAAATTAATAAATATTTATTTATAAAATTTTAACGATATTAGATAATGAATAGCTAAAAAAACTAAAATATTAAAAATTTGTGGTACAACAAACGGAGCTGATATTCCGTTATAAATAATATGTTACTTATAGTTCCAAATTAAAATCAAAGCTTTTCATTCGTCAAACTTGAAAAAAAAAGTAAAAAACATTAAACTCATTAATCTTAAATAATAGCTATACTGCATCAGTATTAATTTAATAAATATTTTTCATCACCGCGCCTTACAGCTGTAATACACCATACTGCATTTGTATTGATTTAATAAATATTTGTTTGATACCACGCCTTACAATTGCAAATAATTATGCTAAATCATTGTAAATTGCATACGATGAAAAAGCAAAACGGACGATTCGTCTTGGACGACTTATGACTGTCATTAAACACGATCGGACATTTTTTTATAATAAAAATGTTACTTAGGTAAACTTTCAGTTTAAAACTTAACAATAGAACAAAAGACCTAAAACATATAACACAATGACATTACAATTTACTAGAAATCATTTCTAAGAATAAAATTCATCTATCTCCTTAACAACCTAGCTTGGAAGACAATCTATAGAAACTTTGGGCTATCGTGCATCATGGTTGTAATTGGGATTATCGAAATATTTGTCTTGATCGTATTCATTTTCAATTGGATACCTTCCCTGGTGAGGTAGAAGTACGCAAGATGGACGGCAGCTTAGCATATTCAATTTATTTTCTTTATTTAAACGAGGACTGTTTTCAATTGGATTACGCGTAATATCGCAAAAATCAACGAAATGTTCGTCTTTGTTGGTGAAAAATGGGGGAGAAACATCGCTGCTTGGTTTTAGTATGGAACTAGAATGTTGGGTATTATCGAACCACGAAGCTGATGAATATTTTCGGTCAAAGTCTTCGGAAAATATTACATTCAACGATTCGCAAGTGGATTCGTTTATTTTCTCGTGAGGTGGTTGTTTAAGTTTTTCACGGAATATATCTGGTATCTTGAAAGTGAGAGAAGTAGTGCGCTTTTGAATGAGCTTATAAAATGTATAGAGTATTGGACTGAGTACACCAAACATACATATAGCTCCTAACATAAGAAAAATATAAAATTCTATATCTTCGTGTTTTCTTTCAATTACTTTAGCGGTTTGGGGGAGTACGTTTTGTACAGATTGTTGGGATTTCAAACAGAGAAGCTGAACTACGTGATATTCTTGGCCAGATAATTCGAGAAGAGTTGCGTTAGTTTCAGCTAGTTCGTGAATAGAGTCGATTTTTTGGCTCTCTTCGAGATTAAATTGTTCGTTGACGTCGACCGAAGAATCATTTGCTGGTAGGCTGACATTAACGGCTAGGTTCGGTGGTACGACTATTATAGCGTTTATTTTGATATCATTGTATTCCAAAGACAACCTAGCAGCTAGATTTACTTTGAGATATTTGATAAAATCTTCTTTCCTCATTTGAGCAATCGTTGAATTTCCTGCCAAAAGTAAGACGAACCAATGTACGTCGTCGTCTTGGGAAAATAACTCGTTGATGCTGTCCTCGAGATTTATGTTTTTGCCATCATTCAAATCAGTCCAGTTGAAAGAGGTATCTCGTGATTTCATTTGCAACAGATCACGATCGAATCGAGATAATTTCGGTGGTTTGAAATCGCGATTTTCGGGTTCATTCTCCAACACGTCTACTAAGTTGGCAAATGTGAAACTTTTCAATGTTACTTTTACATCTTTAGAATCATCGATATTGATTTTAAAATTTTTAACCTCATCGTCAAGAGGTAAATTATTTCCAGGTATGTTATCTTTGTAATTGCTAAAAAATTTTGCTACCGGGAGAAATAAATGCTTGATTGATTTTTCAATTAAATTTTTGAATTCTGCTACTGTGGCGTTTTTGAATGTACCGCCATTTTGATCAGTTTGGGGTGCGGATTTGGCCCCGAGAATTGGATAAAAGCTAGATAAAGAAGGAATATTTTTATATGTTGATTCGGGTTTTTTAGAGAATGGTTTTACAGACATTTCCATGGGTGTAACGGTTAGATTTTTCGTATCAAATGGCCTAGCAGAATTTTCTGTTTGCGTAAAATCTTCAAAAACCATGGTATCAGGGAAAAAATTTTTCTTCAATATTGGCAACACTGTTGATGTAGAATTTTCATTTGGGGCGCTTTTATTTGGAAATTGATCCCTGCTTTCGATATCGGTAGTGATAGTACTTTTTCGTTTTTCTACGTAAATTTTATTTGATTTGTCAAAAATAATGGATAAAGTGTTAGATTCGGCGGACGCTGCACGTGGTGATTCATCCACATTCAAATCGCCAACGGAATTTGAAGTGATGGCTGCGCTAGATTTGGTGGAAAACTCGTGCTGATCTGCGACCTCTGATCGTATGGAATCAATGGTCAGGTGCTTCGTAAATGATTCCGGGACTTTGCTAGTCACAGGTAAGTGCGTGGAAACGCTTTCATTACTGTTGGATGTAGTATTAACCACATATTTATTCGAAGAGTTGAGCATCTCTGTATTGATGGACGGACGACGATCTTTCAAAATTGAGGAATAAGTTGACAGAATAGAACTATTCGCTATGTTCATAATGCTTCCGTTAAACTTTTTCGGATACTTTGAGTGAACTTTATCAATGGACGGAGCGGAAGTGGTAGTATCGGTAAAGTTTTTCGCATTCTCTTTATCCTCCGGTTTAAGGATTCCATTTGAAATTAGTAATTTGGTAAACGAATCGTCATAATCATATACCTGCTTTTGAGCCGGTTTTTCCTCTTTGTCTGGAATGCTTCCGTCGCTGTAAATGCTAACCATAGGTTTTACCTGAATTGGCGACGTAAACGAAGCGAAATTTTCATCCGATTTGTTTTCATGTTTAGAAAACAATTTAGTGGGTGAACTTATATTAGGTATGGGGAAGTTAGAACGCGAATGCAGTCCTCTCTGTCGATTCGAAACCTTGGGAACGATTGGTTCTGGCATCGTATTAACCGAAAACCAGGTCGAGTTGTGGCTACTTTTTAATTTAGTTATGTCGGAGAAATTGTTTATTATTGTGGGCGTTGGTTGTTCCGTCGAATTAGTGGCATTAGGTTTGGTCGAAACGATAGAGTTGTTGGTTTCATTTTGCGTCAGATTATCGGTGTTCGATGTGTTTTCATGGGGATTCGATTTCATAGAGAGGTCGTTTTTCGGCGATACTGGTTGCGGTGGGATGTCGTAAGGGCTGTCGTTTTGCAGTGAGGTTAACAGCACGTTCGAACCATTTAATAACATGTATTCGAAGTGTTTACCGCCGGAGAAATAAGTCTCTTGTTTTTGTATATTGCTGTTTGTGCGACCCGATGATTCTTCATTCATTTGTAATGTGCTTTCAGTGGGAGCTTTTAACGGATGGGTAGCTTCGTTGCGAAATGTCGGCGTGTATCCGTGCACTAAAACGAAGTGTTCGATATTAATCACCATGATAAAGAAAAACGATAATTAAATTCTGCTTAAATTCTATATTCAATCTTACCTAATGCAAGGAAGCTTACAATGAATACCAACATAAGCTGAGACCCCATAGTCTGAAAAAAATTAACCTCAACATTAAGAAAATGAAATTGTTGAAAAAAAATCAACAAAAATAATAATACCGAGTCTGTGTATTCGGAAACCAATAAATATTTTTCTATTAATTAGAAGCCTCGCATTTATCAAATTCTTCGTGAATCTCTACCATACATAAAATTATCTGCAAACAAAAATTAGTTCTATAATAAAAGACAACGTGATAAATGATAAAGGATTGGTATAGCCTATCAAGCATATATTGCTATACCTATAATATGAATTGAAATTATTTATTATAAATATGGTGAAAATGCTCTTAGCTGAATTTTTCATTTTAACAATATTTTTTAATCTGCTGTATTTGCCAAATATGATTTTTAAACCAATGATTGATTTTTTATGGTGTTCCTTGGCGGGGCGGGGGGGGTGGCGTGGTACCGAGAAAAACCGGTACCCGATGCGTCGAATTTTTTGGATCGAATATTAGACTTCGAAAAGCATTTTGGAAACTTCAAATCTCTCTATAAGTCGTCATTTTGAAAGGAAAATGTCGAAAAATCATATGTATATTAGCTCATGAAAACCATTTTGAAGCGTTTTATTATTCCTCACTTTTCACTTCATTGGTGATATTACAATTTTATTATCGGTGATTTTTGTCACCATACCGTTTTCTTTCATATTCAATATGTAGTTGTTTTTGCGAAAGAGATAAAATTATTGGATTGCCTATAACATTTGCCTACTATTTAATTTATCACTATTAATATAGCAGACGTGATATAGGCTTCGAAGTTGTTTTTTATATTGATATATTTATAAATATTTGATTATACATATCTCTCCGCGAATTTTAAATTCTAAAAAGTATTCGTTATTGTAACATTTTCACGAGAATTTTCACTCGGTAGCAGACAATCTATTTATTTGGGTCATCGTTGTTGTATGATTGGAAAAATATATCGCGTGTTTATGAATCGTGTAAGTAGACTATATCATATTTCTTTATCTGATGAACCTTGTTTTGATTATCCGACGTTGACGTTACGTAATGGGCGAGTTTACGCATATAATAAAATTTATAATTGATGAAAGTTATCAAGTGGAATAGAAAAAAAAGTATATTTCACCTCTGCCACCATCTGATGCATGAGTATGGAAATCACGAATAAGATTTGGGTTTGAGTTGAAATAATTTTTTTACCATTTTATAGTCTTCCGGCCCATTTTACGTTTATAAGTATTTATTTTCATTTTTTTTAGGTACATAAAAATGGACAGGTAAGTGTAATTACATAAATTACATACATATAAATATTATTTAAGAAAAGAACACAGGCATAGATCGTAAGTCCTTTGCTAGTAGTGAGTTCTTTCATATTTCAAGCCAGATATTCAATTGCTCACCTCACAGTAAGCTGATGTATGTAAGAGCAAACTTTTCTCTTCCAATAACATTTAATTTATTGATGAGCCGTGAGAACAGATTTTTGAATAATTCAATAAAAATGTGAAAACTGATGGCTTGGTACACATTTTTCTCATTATTTCAACTGCTCGCAGCCCTGTTCTGTTATTACAAAAACATACTGCACTATGATAATATAGATAAAATCATTTTTTCCCTCGAACAAACTAAAAATCTATACTTATTATGGTTCTTGAGTTACACTCACTTGAAAAACATACGAAACAAGGTTTGGATGAGTGTATGTTGGCCCTTGCGGGTCAGAGGCTAAGCAATACATAGACGCGGCATGTGTTGACTAGTCACTGCCTGAAATCTCTTAGTACTAACTTATAACATTGTATAAGAGTATTTACATTCTTATGTTAATGCGATATCGAAATGTGTAAGTGCATCTAACTGCGGACCATTTTGTCAGTATGGAGTTACGAGCATAACGTTGAGATCAAAGTTGATTGACTTATAACAGGTTAAACTATTCCGCCTGGTCACCAAGAAATTTTAATAAATTTCTTTTGGTTCTCCCAGCCACAAGAGTCTGAGAACAACAATCAATGAAAATAAGAAATATTTGGTTCTGAATGACGTCAATAATTCAATATGAGCAACGAAATATACACGTGGACTTATCACTTTTGCGATGTAAGAGGGGAGATCAAAATTTTATCAATATTCATCAGGACTGATGCCTTATTGGCTATTGATATTACCATAGATTAATCATACATAGATAGCCCACCGGTATATCGAATTTATCACTCATAAATGTTGAAAAAGGAGCCAGAAAGTTTTTTATTAATATCTAGGCAAAAAATTGAGTTAGAGTGTTCGGAAATGGCTTATTGGAAAGAGCTTAACATTTTATACATGATTCAATACTAAAATATTATTGCCATCGATGTGAGTCTCGAGTTATTTTAATAAAACTAATTCATTTTTTAGAGCGCTCTCTGTGAATGAGCTCCAGTACTAAGAATAAATTAGACTTATTGCTTGGTTTTTTGCAAATATCTCAAGAAAGAATATAGATAGAAACTTTACAAGTAGCTCATTCGAAAGAGCATAAAATTCTGAATGTGTTTCACTATTAAAAAACAATTGTTATTGATTTACTTTTTGAGATAATTCATAGTGAAGTAAAAAAATCGTTTTTCGAAATTAATTGCAAAAGTAAACGGACAGGAGTAACTTTAGAAAAATTAAATGATTCTCTATTCCAATCTCTTTAAAATGAGTCATTTGCAAGCCCTATATCTTGAATTGTTTCCAAGATATTAGCAAAAAACGATTCCAACTCAGTTTTTGAGTGATAAAAATTTAACGTACGGTGGGCTATCTATGTATGTTTCATCTATGATATTACCAACTCACAGTTGCCCATATTGATGTTATCAGTGAACAATGTTCTTGAAAAAATAAAGTTGAAATTTTTCACGCGATCTCAAATGTTGTAACCTGTTATAGGTCAATCAACTTTGATACTAGATAACATTTTCAGTCAAATGAGCCCTGTGGAGCCTTTTAAGTACAAAATTCGCTGAGATATTTTACTTGGAAGTTGAAGTTTTTGAAAAAGTAGTTTTGAGAAAAAGGCTTTCAAAGTTTTGAACTTTTTGTTTAAATTTTTTCACTTCAAATGCAAATATCTCTATGAATTTTGCACTTAGAAGGTTCTATAAGGTCTCATTCGACTACAATGTTGCTCTGCCATCATATTAAGGCTTCTCAAGTTGCTCTATTGTATGTACTATACTGAGATATTCTGAAATCAATGCAGTACACGCAGTCATGGGTGCTATGCCGCCAGGAGAGGTATCTTTATGTTTTCAGTCATAGAATATGAACGGAAAGTCATAGCACATTCTGGTTTGCGGCATTCGAAAAAGCAGGGTTGACTCTATCAGAAACGCTAAAAATCCCAAAACTGTCAATGTTGACCTAACGTCTGAAAACCCCCTGTATCCCCGTAAATAAAATCGACAAGCCGGGTACACACTATGCGTGATGCGCGATTTTTGATTCGCGAATCATCCGCGAAACGCGAATTTGACGCAAAACACGCACAGTGTGTAGAGTAAAATTCACGCTGTTTCGCATTAAAAAAACTGATGTGTAGGGGATGATTCGTGGTGGTTCGCGAATCATCAATTTTTTCACGAATCCCTCATGAATCACGAAACGCGCATCGCAGATCACGCATAGTGTGTAGCCGGCTACAAAGTGGTCAGTATTTGGATGCACGTACCCAAATATGCAATGTTTCTAATTTTTACTATTGAACAGTCATAGTTTCTAAATTACAGTTTTTTGAGTATAAGAACGATATATATTGCAATACATGAAAATTAAGGTTTTGGTTCGCTAATTCTGAATTTGCGTTCAGATTTATAATTTACCTCTTCAAAAGAAGCGCAAATTTCTAAAATTAGAGCGATACAGAAATCTTACAAAATGTAAAGTTTAAATGGTTGTAAATTTTTTGAATTAACAAGAATATAAAAACCCAGAAAAACGAATTTGAATCATTGGCATTGATTTAATGATGTATGGATAATATGACTCCTCAAACATGGATCCAAATGGATTCAAAATAACAGAAGGTCAAAATTTAAAGAGTGCTTAAGAAGCTTCAATAACTCAAACTTCATAAATAGATTTGTATGAGTACTAAGAAAGAAACATTTATATTATGTTACAAATCTACCTTCACAGATGATGTTGGAAAAGAGTGTTTGTGTGTATAATAACGCATTATACGCACATTCTAATAAATAATCTCTGATTTGAGGGGGAAAAAAGGCATTTCTGGTAAAGAACAATAAAGTAGGCCTCTTTGAACATAAATTATACATTCAGGGATGAATTCAACAAAATTTTCCATCACGTTTGTACTGTGCATTGGGTGTGGCAGATAAGGTTATTAGCGGTAACTTTCATATTCTAATCTTTTTTAAAAGAATAAACTCGTTAAACTCTTTAATTTTAGGAAAGTCAAAAATCAATCCAAATTGATTTCATAATTCTTCGTTAAACTTGAAATCTCTTTCAAGATTATTTGTAAATTTTATTGTGAAACGATAAAGGCACGTACAGTCGCACACAAACGCACATGTTATATTGAAGAAATACAGCTAGGTAGAAGTTTAACATTATAATCGAATGAACCAATCACCGTATTCCAAACATAAAAGTCGATTTGAATAGATCGTAATTGCATTTAAACTTTACAATTAAATTTTTAATGTCTTATCAGTTTCTGTACTAATAGGGAAAAAATTTATCTACGATGATGCTAAACGTGCTAATTATTCGCTGATTGAGTGGTAATAAGATCACACTGGCTATACGATTGTATCTATTAATTATAATTCTGCAGTATTGAATCGCTTAGGTTTAAATTTGGACGTTGAAATCTCGCCAGTCGTTAGTTTTAGATAAATAAAAATTCAAGCAAAATGTTTTAGTTATTTAAAAGTGACATTTCTTATTATACTGTAAAAATGACAAATTCATCCGAAGAGAAAAAAATTAAACGAGATGGTATACGACAGGTCATCAGCTGCTTGGTTGGTAAGTAGTTACATTTTTTTCCAGTGATTTAAGTTGATAGAAAATGATATCGTTTGTTGAGAAAATACAAAGGGATAAAAATTTTTGGTAGGTAAATCAGTTTTAATGAAACGAAAGAGGGAAATTCGTTTGAAAAGATTTATTCGGATTAATTGGTACGGCGTTTCTAAAGTCGAAGAAAACGATAGTAAAGGAAGTGAAGCTTTTAGAAATTTTTGTTACTTTTGGGTATAATGTACCAATGTGTAGAATTTTAAGTGAAAGAAAGGTTCCTTTAATTTTTCGCTGTATAGATTTCGCATTTCGACGAACGAATTGAAATATTTGAGCAGGATTGGAAAAACGATGTTCGTAATGAAAACATTTCTGGATATTTTGTGATTTACTTTTACGTTTCATTTTGATTTTCTGACTAATACTAGAAAAGAAGAATAAACAGCTATCAGAGTTATTAAAACTGAGTTCTTAATTTGTATTCTTTTAAACTTGAAGGTAAGCTGTGATTTCTTTAAGCCCCTTCTCCCAACCTGTAGTACCTCAAAAGTCCATGTGAGGTGTTGAAATAACAGCATGTTGGTGGGGTTAATTGACCTTCTGAAGGAGGTGATGTACTTTTTCGATAAACCACGTTGCTCGTTGTAGAGAAGAGATGGGCACGTTTACAACTCATGTAGACCCCGTGTATTGCAAGTCCAAAATGAGGATCTCACAAAAAGTTATAGTCTTTGTTCTCAAAAATTACACAGCCCTAAATTCATTAAATTTAGAGCTGTTTGTAAGAATTCCTAGCTTTTTTCAAATTTTCAAAAATTTTCCATTTGGAATTCTAGCATTCCTGAACGGAACACTAGTGTTAAAATTTCTCAGCTATATTTATTTGTGAGATGTAAAGAATACAAAAATGTTATACTTGATTTTGTCTTCATTTAGGAAGTTAAAATTGTTTGCCTATTTTATGATATAAAATCGTAATCCTAAATATTCAGTAATTCATCTCTGTTACATTTTGAGATGCTATTTAACTTCTGACACGTCGCCATTTGATGTAATATTTTGATGTTATGTTGTGGTATCTTGACAAGTCTGTACTCTATATTTGACTTTCCTAGTTGTTTGACATTTTTGAAAAACAGATTTGGCGTATTCAAAAAATTTCTTTGCTTAAAGTTTCCTTCAAAATACATTTTTTGGTGCATTTTTTCTAAGTAGACTGAAACTTTAATGGGATAACAATTAATAAATGATGTGCATGTTTATATTGTGAGGAATTTTTTATAAATGTCTCAGAAAATGACCTCACTTTTTCCACTTTTTCAAAATGGCTATCATATATACAGTACGCTGGTGTTGAAAGCTTTACGGGATTTGAAGTGGCATAAAACAAATTTTTTTATCAGTAATTCTTTTTTCCAATTTGAAAATTTTTTTTCAAGTCTCACAGCTTCCCGAAATCGAAATCTACAGCATGTATGCAGCTTACTCTAATTTTTCGATGCCAAGTGCTTACGTGACGACCTTGCCATCTAAAAACGTACACACTTTTGTTAATTTTCTAATTTTACCTAAACTTTCACTTCCTTTTGCTATTGAGTTGTAAAAACCTAGTCTTTTTAGCTAACAACAACATTTCTTAGGATTATACAACATTTTTATGGAATAAAATTTGAGGTTACACTCTAAAGCCTCACATACATAAACAAAGTGACTAGACCTCACAAACTATGATATCTACACATGGGTGTATGTGGGGCGGGGATGATGTGAGAGCGGAATCAATTTTGCTTGAGGGGGCCAAAAAAATTCTCCCTGCCGCGAAAAAAGAACAAAAACATAATAAGCTCTTCCTTGATATCGTTTACATGTATTCAAAGATATTTGGAATGTTTCAGTATTCATTCCAATCTTGTGCGGAGGAATGTCCGCCGGCTGGACGAGTCCTACACAAAAGTTCCTAACCGACGTAAATGTTACAAGATCGTTTACACCGTTGACGATGGAGGAGTTCTCGTGGATAAATTCGTTCCTATACTTCGGCGGTATGGGCGGATGCCTACTGTGGAACCCAGTGACTGAAAAATTCGGTCGAAAAATCGCTGGATACTGCGTGGGCTTGTTCACGATCGCCGCATGGAGTGCTATCTATGTCAGCATGGATTTCTACGTATTACTAGCTAGTCGCTTCGCCTTGGGCATCTCGATTGTCGGATCGGTTGTGGTAGGCATGGCGTACAGTAACGAAATAACGAGCGAACGATTAAAAGGACCTTTGTGTTCTTTGGGAGCCTTGTATATTAATATGGGATTCTTGATGGTATACGTGTGTGGAAGTAAATTTTCATATGAAACACTGAACCTGATTTGTTTGGCGATACCAGTGGTGTTTCTGGTTTTATTCTTCAGGTTACCTGAAAGTCCGCTTTACTTAATGATGGACAATCAAGAAGAAAAGGCGAAGAAGTCCATGATGTGGTTTAGGGGCAACAAAGTGGATAAAGTTGGAAGAGAAATTGCGGCTATACGGGCATCGCCGTCTTATCAGATCCGTATCACAGTAAAGGATTTGTTAACGTCGAAAGAGACAGCGTTTTCGGTGTTCACCGCTATAATGATGTTTATAGGACAACAGTTCTCCGGAATCACCATTATCACCAGTTATGCGGAGAGTATTTTCGAAAAATCAGGAACTGGGATACCTCCGGAAAGGTCCACTATTATAATGGGTCTTCTGCAAGTTGGTGGTTGCTGTTTACCTGGATTATTAGTGAATAAGGTGAATCTGAAATCTATGTTGGCTGGATCCTTTGTGTTGGCTGCCTTAGCTCTGGCTGTGTTGAGTGGAAGTTATGTATTATTTGAACGAGGTTTCCAGGATCCTGTTACAAGAATGTTGCCTTTGATCAGCGTGTTGTGTTATATTTTAAGTTTTACGGTCGGTATTGCTCCCATTCCTTTCATTATGTTCACTCAAATGTTCAAACCGAATGTTATGACCCTCGCCATTTCTTTTGGACAGCTAGCTAGTAATTGTAGCGCTTTTTTTTTATCGAAAATATTTCCAAGTTTGCTTTTGTACTTTGACTATAGCGGAACTTTTGCTCTCTTAGCAATATTTAATTTGATTATGACAGCTTATGTGATGAAATGTGTTACTTACGAAGCTTCTCAGATATCAGAAAAGCAGTTACCTCCTGATATAGTGAAATCGTTCGAAAATGGAGATGCGGAGAAACTGGAAGTAGATTTGATCATAAATGCTTGATGAAAGGTTGGAATATTGAATGAAACCTTTGCCAGATTGATAATGCCTGTATTCAGGAGTGATAACGAAGGAGGTGAAGGAGGGAAGTTAGTCCAAAGTTTCCGAAGCTCCAAAATTTTTAATTAGATTTTTTTTCCAAATCTTCGTCTGTTTTTTTGTTGACTATCAAATGAAAAAGGAATTGATCCACGAACAAAATTCATTTGTGGGGCACAAAGTCTATTCGCGCCTTGGCTCTTGATGGTCCTAGATGAATTTGATAAAGTGGTAATGTAGATGTTAATTAACGATATGTAATTATTATGGCGAAATTGAGTAATTTACATGAGCAAATTGTGATCCTGATACATCTGAAATATATTTTTGTCTGTACTGAAGTGAACATTCTTTCAACATCGCTTGTGGTTTTACGAGTATAATTATTTTTGTACCCTAATTCGAGATTTATCACGATTTAATATACAATTGTTTACAGTTTTTATAATTGAGAGAACTTTTTTGCTATCGAATTTATCTGATTGTTGGTGTTCCATAGTCCACGTGATATCCACTTTACGGTCATGTTTTACGAAAACCTATGATTATAAAAAATTCTTGAAAATATCGATTTCATAATGACCTAATACGATGAATTAGGTACTTAATTATCAAATAATATAATTTTTGAATATATTAAAAATATTTAACGTCTGCGAAATCTCGAATATTTGAAAATATCAAAGAAACAAAACTTCTCTCTGTGAATTTCAAACAACTTGGGTTGAAAATTACACGCAAGTTGGAAATAAAGCGCTGGTAGCGATGGAGCCTAATTTCACTCGAGTCAACGATTCCTTTCGCTTTATGTAGTCCGAAGCATTCTCATGCAAATCACCCCTTCGAAAGTTCGACTCGATGACTTGATTTACATTTGTATATTGTAAATTGCGTTCGCTCGAGTTGATTTGGCGCGCTTTTTTGAATGATTCCCCCGAGTAAAGAGCTTCTTAAGAAGAAATTTCCTCGTGTTGTTTTCATTGAGGAAGAATGCTGTAGTTACAAATTCGAGTTTTCATGAAAATAGAAGAATCATTCCATTGTAATTTGTTGCCTAAATAGTTGGATAAAATTTATTGCGAAACCATTGGTCATGTATTAAAGATTTTAAGATTATGTTTCTTTTTTCAGCCTTATAGAAGAACTTCACCTCTGTGGTTGGTAAGTAAGTGAATATAGAATTAGAAAATTTTAAGGGTCTTTGTTTTAGCCAGCAAAAACACTATTTAAATTACTTTTTTTTGTGTTCATTATTATTTACGTTTTTTTTCCGTTTCTTCAAGAAAGCAATGACGCTGTCCAGAAATATGAATGGGTATCCATATGTGAAACGAATGTCATCGGTTCTGCTCATTCCTCGTTAGTGTTGCCAAATTATCAAGAAATATCGATAATTATCGATAAGGAGTGTCGAGTTATCAATACTTAGCGATATTTACGAAAATACGAATGTTGATTGAAATTTCATGATTAAAACATCAAATTCTTCGCAAATCCGTTAAATGCAATGTTCGGCACAAAATGTGATTGATAAGATTTAAGTGTGGAAATAAGTTAGGAAGTTTTTATTTCGGCAAACTTCCGGTGCTGTGTGTGAACTTCATTGAAAAATGATGAGTACACGTTTATACAATTGATGCTTATGTTGTTGAGAAATAGATTAGTTAATTGCTGGATATTTCTTTAATGAAAACACATTTCATGGATAATTTATCGTATTTTTTAATCTTTTTAGTTTTAAGAAAATTTTTAAAACCCCTTAAATTCTTCTTAAAATATTGGTAACTATGGATAGTAAACGAAAAGCAACTCCGAAGTATCAGTAGTTATCGATAAGCGATTTTCTCGTTATTTGACAACATTATAACCCTCGTCATTCTAATTATTTTCTTCATAATATTATTCAATGAGCAAAAATTTGGATTTTCTATTACAGTTTAAATTTTATGAAGTATAAATTACTTTTCATCAAAGTTCTCTATCTATTTTTAGCAAATATTATAACTTTTTACCTTCTACTTAAATATGGAAAGTTGAAGATGAATCAAAAACAATTAAAACATAGATATAAAAATTTTTTGCATTAAAAATGATATAGATAGATGATAAAGACCATAAAATGGACCGCATAATAATAATAGGTTTCTTAAAGCACAGATATGCTATGTCCAAATCTTACTTGAGTCCTCTCATAATTGTGAAGAGAATGTTTCACATTAATGAGAAGGTTCGACAAAATCTAGACATGGTACATTTGTGCTTATTCAACTATGAAAAGAAATAAAAATAGTACCGTGTCCAAATTGTGCCTGAACATTCTTATTAATGTGAAACGTTCTCTTCACATTTATGAGAGGGCTCAAGTAAGATTTGGACATGGCATACTTGTGCATTAAGGTGTCGAATGCATTATCCTTTATCAGCTATAACAAATAATGAAAAAATTGAGTAAAAATTAAAACGTCACATTTCTTGCTTTTCTCTCGGCAAAATCTTTCTTTAGGAGCATTAGGGAATTTGTTGTGGAGTTTGTAGAGTGAGAAGAGGGATAAAAATTCTTTTTTGTTCAAGATCTAAAAAGCTTGTGTTTTATTTTTGAATTTTTTGTTTCGTCTTCTGACTCCACAGAACGTTTTAGTGGTATGTAATCTTATTTTTCATATTATTACGAGTTACGATATCAATACTTCATTTTATAAATTTTGGAAGCATCATTAGTGGAATTGAAGTGACCAATCTCTGGTAAAAAGGCGTTAGGAACCTAACATCTCTTAATCTTAATGCCCTTATTGCTTATTCCATCTTTCAATTTCACATAGACATGCAAACTGCGATTCAATTAATCGTACGTCACGATTAATTCTAACACCATGATTTTTTTTTAAATAGCAAAACGCTTATTCCCGCAGGTCCCAGACGGCGAACCTCGTTTGACTGTTTTATGACTTTAATTTTTCTTATCGCGAAAAACTCGACTTTACGTTTTAGGACGAGGACTGAAAATTACTCCAATTATACCCTGCTGGGCAAAGATAATAGGTTTCTAATCTACCGCATACCTATAAATTTGCCTTTATCCAACGATTTTCGGCAAATCAACATACTTTTCGTATCTTTTACTCAAACAAATGTCAACGCAAGCGCGGTGATTTTTAAGTTGGCAGATATACTCGTATCTTTGAATTACCGATTAAATTATTTTTTACGAGTGCTAAAAACATGCGCCTTCTCGAATATTTAATACCTACTTATGTAAATCCGTTCAGTACGCGATAAGTGAGGTTAGCAGGTGGTTTGCCGAAAATTTATTCGGAGTGTATGAATGTATGAAATGTTTTAATAAATATCGAAAATGGATGACAACCAAACGCAAGAATGTACCGAGAAGGATGAACCTAGCGAAGAATCTATCTCAAAAAAATCAAAATGTCGTCAGTATTTAGCCGCGTTTACAGGTAAGTGAATCATTATCGTATTGTAATTAAGTTGCTGATAAAGTCATTTAAAAATGAGAGAATAAAAATTATGAAAATATATTGAATTAACGAACGAATGTTAAAATATGAATTTAAAAGTTCATCATTGTGCATCGACGATATCGATTGAAGAGATTAACTGCTTTGAATTCAGTGACAGGTTGACGTTGATAGGTTTAGGTACTTGAAAAGATTTCAAGCTGCCTATATTAATTTTTAATTAACGTTTCTTAAGTTTTTTTTTCTCACTTTGTGTAATGGGTAAACAAACTTAGTATGCTAAGCTAAGAAAATCTGGAAATGAATCGTCCCTAGAAAGCTTTTACAAGGTGGAAAATGGGCGGAATGTCGTCCTTCGAAAATACATGAAGAAGGGAAAGGCAAATGAAATGTTTAAAGTTGACGTTTGATGTAATTGGGTGTTCAATTAATTATTCGTTTATTCTTTTATCATTTTTCGACAAGTGAACAAATAATTAAAACGAAAATACTTAACACCGTTGAAATTGTAATATTAGTCGGTTTTTTCACATCGTTGTTTGAGGAGTTATTGGTGAACGTGTAACAAAATGTAATGGATAATATATTCGAAAATTTTGAGGCTTTGATAACAAGTAGAAATGAAGTTTTTGAGTAATTAAAAAAATTTGCTTAGGCAATGAAATATTAGCCAGGCAGCATGTTATATGACTATGAGGACAGGTTGCACCATTTCCGCTGAGAGTTAAAATATAATTCACGTTTTTTATATTTCATTGTTAGTTCATCTAATGTACTCTCATATGAGAAGGAATGAGGATTCATGGAGACTTAAAGGAATCAAAATGTTTCATAACCAGTCTCCTTTTTGACATCATAATATAATTCAGATTTTTTCCTACAGTCTGAAATTGTGTAATCTGTTCTATACTCATATTATCTGTGAGCCCAAGCACTCAAAAATTTCAATTTTCAATTTTTTTTTTTTCAATTAAAATTTGTCCGTATTATGAGAGTGATCTAGGAGACTGAACTTCGGTATATATTTTGTTGAGGTCATTTGCCTGCTGCCAAACCTTAAGCCAGATCGTTTCTTGAGAAAATCATAAATTGCTTATGCTCCATCATTGGCTTACTCAGTTGCAGTCGAATATCCAAAATGTATAGTTAGAATTAATGATTAAAACGTCACCTATGTTATTCATTTCAGTGACGATATTAGCAATATCCAATGGCATGGCAGCAGCTTGGTCGAGTCCAGTTCAAGGTATTTTGGAATCAAAGAACAATCCTATAGGAAACGAACCCATGTCGGATTCAGTTTTTACATGGATAACTTCTGTATTGTATATTGGATCTTTGATCGGTATATTCATTTGGAATAGAACAGCGGATATACTAGGTCGCAAGAAGAACGGATATTTATTAAGCCTTACACATATCATAGGATGGATTGGTATCTCGTTGGCATCGAATCCTACGCATTTAATTGTCTCAAGAGTGATAATGGGACTAGGATGTTGCGGTATCATATCGAATAGCCAGTTGTACATTAGCGAGGTGGTGGACGATGATATCAAGAGGCCGTTGTGTTCGCTGATACTAATAGGCATGAATGCTGGAATGGTACTGGTGTGCCTGTTAGGGTGGTTTTTACCGTATCATATTTTAAACTTGATTTGTTTTTGTCCAGCGGTGATATTCGTGGTGTTATATTTTTGGTTACCAGAAACGCCTTTGTATTTGTTGATGAAAAAACGTGAAAGAGAAGCCGAACTGTCGATGAAATGGTACGGTTTGGAAAAAATAGAAGTTGACGATGTAGCGAAAGACAATAACAAGGAGCAAGCTAGCTTCACGGAGCTATTTGCTACTTGTAGAATGGCTAAGATAACCTCTGTTACCTTGTTTCTAATTGTGGGGCAACAGATGTCCGGTATAGGACCTTTGATGGCTTACTCAGTAAATGTGTTCAAATTAACTGGTAGCTCTATTTCGCCTTATTTATCATCGGTTATTGTTGTATTTTTACAATTCGTTATATCATGCGTTTCTGGCATAATTGTAAAATCCATTCCAAGGAAACCATTGCTGTTGTATTCGTACGTGGGAGCATTTTTGTCCTATATGATGGTTTTCGCGTACTTTTTTTTAAAGGATTCCAGCAACGCTCATGGGTTGAAATATCTACCTATTATAGGTGTGATGTGTTTCATTGTGGCGTATAATTTGGGTATTGGATCATTGCCTTTCGTTGTATTTCCAGAGATCTTTCCACCTCGATTGTTAAATCATGGCGTTAGTCTTTCGTTAGTGGTGCTTGTGGGCGGTACGTTTACTTTCACTAAAATTTTTTCCTCGTTGAAAGAACTATTGGGTGAAAGCGGGCTGTTTTTGTTTTTCTCATGTTCCAACTTGTTCTTCGCATTATTCGTGTTGTATTTTGTGGGAGAGCGGAAAAACCATTCGAAAGATGAAGTTGAAGGATCTCCAGCTACGCGACGTGCTCTGTTGCGATTCTAGGAATGGGAAGTGATTTTTTTTTATTTTTAATTAAACTTTCTGTTGTTTCCTCGATATTATCCATTGAGAGAATTTGTTCCATGTGGTACTTTCCTTTTTTTTTTTTTTTTTTTTTTGCGAGTACCTCTTATAGTCGAATAGGTTTAAGAATTTTAACGCCTAAAATAGTTTGTACGTATTTTTCATAATAGTATTATTAAAACTTGTTTTTTTGGTTGTTGTGTTTTTGGTGAGCCGTCTAAGGCAAACCAGTATTTCTGAGAGATCACTATTTTATCAGATACCTGTTCGAAAAAGAAACGATTTCATAGTGACCTTGAATTTAAATTTAATTGCGTATTTAATTTTCTAACGGTATATACATAAGAATACTGTATTTGTGTGAATGCCTTCAATTCCATGCGTATGCAACTCTTTTGAAATTGAAGTTTTTAAGGCTGCAGAAAATTATGAATTTTTAGCTGAGTATTCACTTAATAAGCAGAGCGTTACAGCCTTCCTGTTTTGAGGAAGGGGGAGCAGGAGGTTGCTTTCAAATCTTTACGTTTCGGACCATTTGTAATCATCTGATTAATTTCCAACTTTTTTATAGTACATATATTTTTTTACCCCACGCGTAGCGCCGGCAGGTATTCATGAAATTCCCTCACAACTTGGAAAATGCAACAAAAGTGTTTTTTTCTTTCGAAAAAATTCAAAATGGCGGATCACTCAAATTTTGAGGCAGGCTGGAGATGGGGCAAATAGCTAAAATTTTTTGTTTTTGATCTCATATGAAAGAGTAAGTCATGGACACCAATATATTCGCATTTCAGCTTCCTAAGTATATTTGCAGTGAAGTTACAGAAAAAAAAGAATTTTTAAGTCATGAAATTTCTTGAATCTTCCATATCTCCTCACCAAATCAACTTAGAAAGGTCAAACTTTGTGAATTAATATGAATTCATATGATTATTCGGAATAAAACGTATACTATATCCCCAATTTACCTCCATACATGATGTTGGAGAGGAGAAGGAGGGGTCATCGAACTTGAAATGTAATGGGGGTACCCGGAAGGTCGAAAATTTTTTATTTCGGCATTATACCGGGTGACTACTTGATTCGAGCACCCCAAGCGCAAAAATCTTTCCCTCATAGAAATAAATTACATATTTGAATGATATTAAGAACAATAAATGGCATAAATAATATTTTTTTAATGCTTAAAAGTGTTTATCAATGAAATAAAAAATTTTAATTTATACTTTCATTGTCAAAAATACATATATGTTTTGAATTTATTCACCTTTTAGCTAATTTTTTCGCTTGGGTGCTCGAATCAAATAGTCACCCGGTATGATAAACTGAGCTGAAATCACTAATGACTAACTTATTCTGATTTTAGCTTCTCAAGTGAATTTGGAGGTGGGTTAGAGCAAAAAAACGCTTTTAGAGGGGAAATTACCGCAGGAATTTTAATAAATCATCCATATCTCGTCACCATATAGACCTAGAAACGTCAAACTTCGTGTGTAGGATTAGTTAATGACCATAATATGACCTCTTCAATTCGGGTTAAAATGGATTCAAAATGGCGGATAATTACGATTTAAAGATAATTTGAGGAGTCTCAAATGGTTATAAGAAATATGTGTTCATATGATTATTTCATGGCAAGAAATACTGCGTTTGTTCCAAATTCAACTTCCTAAGTGGTTTTGGAAGGGATAGGGTAGGGGTTTTCAGACTAGATATGAAGTGTGACCGGTAGTCACGAAGGGATTAGCAACGTTATTACCAAACCAGAACAAGCCTCAGTTAAAAACTCAGCTCCAGTAATGCAACATGGCTGCTTACTTTTTGTTTTTTATTGTTATAGTATAATACTCTTGAGCCAAAATAAAAAGTATACCCAGAAAGTAATTTTTAAAAGAATTCGGAACACTAAAAAGAGCCTATGCTTTCCCAAATACTTTTAAAAGTATCATCTTTAATGGCTCGAATGTACTTTTGTTGACATGTACGGAGGTCAAGTGTGGTCATTCATGCAAAGATTAACATGAAGTCAGACTTCGTAATTATAAAATTGATTAAGGATCATTTCGTATAAATTTCCAAAGCGAAAGGATCTATTGGCTCGATGAAGACTTCCACGAATTTTCCATGAAATTATGTTGCGAGGAATATCAAAATCATGAATTAACAAAAATGTAATATATGTCAGCTGTAGACCAACTATTTCAGAGTCGTCCATTATAGTGATTTTAGTGATATTATTATAATTAATTTTATATTTAGTTTATTTTGTTAATCGTCATTTATTTTGTAAAATGCCTATTTCTCATTTCTAAAATATTTTTGTTTGCATTGTACGAATTGTTCGTTGGTTATTTTTTTAATCATTTAACTACAACTAATTTATGTTTGGGAAAACATTTCAAAATTTTCACTACGCTGAAAAAATAAATTCAGATTAGTATTTTAAATGATACTGTGAGGACATAAGAAAAGTTTTCATTAGAATAATGATAAATTTTGACTTTCTTTTATACTTTCGATTTCGATTTGATACTATCGGAGAACAATAAGATGTCGAAATGAAATGCTATATTTCACATATGAAATAAAAATATATAAGAGGTTATCGTTCGCAAAATTTTATCAACTTCCGTTATAGCCTGTTTAATTGATCGGTAATGTTCAAAGAAATCAACTATACCTTGATCACACAGGTAGTAATAGAACAAAGCCTGATAACAGATGAGAGGATCATGACTTCTCCACGCAAACATAATTTCGTTATTCAAATCAACTTAATTAATGATTACCGCGGCAGGGAACGATTTCAAAAATGTACCGAGAAATTCGGTATTATGTGTTATTATAGAAAAGGAAATAATTAGAAGTAATATTTTACTTCCATTAATTAGTCGTTAAGTCGGCTTTTCAATGAATATTCTTCATTCATCGGGAAACTTGAATGAGCTAGTTCGTTGTAAATTTGAATTTGTAGTGGAATATTTTGACGTAAGATAACTACAATATGGTATAATTTATGTAAGGATATAGGGGTGAACTAAATTATCGTATACATAATTTGGTAACAGTGCGTGTACGTATTACCTTCGAATATTAGGATCAAAGAAATTTCAATACATATTCATCATAATTGAATTGGTTTCCTTGTGTACCCCAGCCACTTAATTGCAGTCTTCTAACGTAAGCTTGTGAATTACAAGCTTTCTCAATTTCCCGAAGCTGGAGGGGGAATAGGAGGTGGCTGAGTCTCATCTGGAGAAATTTGAGCCCCTCTAGTAAAATTTCGTATTTGATACATAGTACCATACAGCAAAAATTAAGTCAAAGCCTTTCTCGAATTTGCATGAAAATGGCATAATCGGATTCAGCTCTCAAATTGCATCTTTTGAATGTTAGCCGTTTGTCTCAATTCCTTTTTGGAGAAGGGGATCAACATGGCGAAAACAGTAACTTTTTCGAAAATGCACTACCTTGAGGACTCCGGTCGGTTGAGGCTCAAAATTTTGTTAGTACTTTCAACTCGAAATAAACAAGATATTAAATTTCATGAAAATCGAAGTACCTATCTTTTCTTCGCTCCACTCTAATGGTAATGTGTAATATTAAGTTTATATAAAAACGTGTTTTTTTACAGTTTTTTATTTTTTTCAGCCATGTTACAGCCATTTTTAAAACATGAAAAAAAAATGTAGTACCTAATCACATCATGAAAGTAAAAAAAAAATCCAGCCAGGACTCCCCCAATTTTTTTGGAACTCAATGTGCCAAAAAATTGGGGAAATTTGAACCAATTTTTCAAACAAATTTTTTATACATATTTCTATGTATAGGACCTATACTGCCGCAAGTAGTTAAAACGTCCTATCTGACATTTTAAAAGTTTTGAGATGAATGCAAAATAGGGCGTTTTAAACTAGTAAAACCGGGTAGGAAGGTTGATAGGATAAAATTATTAGGCGTATTTCTACGTTTCTGTTGTAGATAGGACATTTTAACTTAGCTGAGGAGATGGGGAAAATGTACAGGAACAATATTCTGCAAAAATATAAAAAAAAGTGAAAATTCAGATAGGACGTTCTAACTATGTGCGGCAGTATAATCCGTGGATATTTTAGAATGTTTCATGCACTTCATCCAAAGATAAGCGTATTAAATTTTCATTATAAAGGATCTGATAATATTGGAAGAGGTGTGGATGGGGAAGTCAATTTCTTTTTAAAAGTGATTTTGCAAAAACAACATTTTGAGTCATTTTTGACCAAATTTGGGTTAAGGGCTATTTTCACTATTTTATCAAGAAAGTTTGTTTTGGAACTTATTAAATAATAGGTCATTCATTCAATATTTATGACGTCAAATATTGTTTTCCTTTTTAATCCTATGTATGTAATATCATTCGATGACTATATGTATTCTCCGAAAATCTTCGTGGACATGATAACGATGTAAATAATGTTCGAAGGAGTTAATAAAACGGAATAGATAAGCTCGGCGCTCGTAACGATTTAGTCTGTACCAAATTACCAATGAAATTATTAATGATAAGTTCTAAAATTTAGGTACACGGATCCGTAAAGATTCACTTATCTGTTTAGTATGTGATAAGTTGCTCTATAAAGAAGAACGTTGTGAGCATTTATATTGAGTGAGTGTAACCACTGAGTATACGAAATTTAAATATGAGTTTATTAAACACGGAATTGAATCGAAATGAAAGTTCTGAAAAAAGTGACTCTTCCAGCGATCGAGAACTAATAAATAACAATAAATATCGTCAATACTTAGCCGCATTTACTGGTAAGTCGATTATATCGCTTTTTAATTAATTTTCGGTTAATGAAGTGATTTCAAATGTTGGGAAAGTTGGAAAATTAATTTTTTGAATTGATATTTACAAAGGTAAACTTAAACATTAACTATGAACAGAACTTTGTAGGTAATATTGAATTGGAAAATTGGTTTGGTTTTGCGTGATTTCGTATTAGTTGTAAAATACCGAGTGGTTTCGATTGATTTTTTAATCAAAATTGTTCTACTTCATTTTATGTTATTGATGCCGATAATATTTTATGTTACTGGTAGTTGTGATAATTGATGAAGTGAAATGCCTTTCGCATCAAATCAGTTATAATGTATAAGGTGTTGGTCTTAAGGTCAAAGTCAATTGATTGCATATTCCCTCGGATAGATTAAAAATGAGACGTAGCTTGTCTTAAAGTATTTCTATGTAAGAAAAAAATTAAAAAAAATAAAATTTAATCTGCCTCATTAAAAATATGGCTGCCAAAAGTTGAGGCATCTAAAGTTTAAAGTTTTTGTAATAATTTGCATAAAATGACTAGGTATACATTGAGAGAAATTTCAAGTTAACATATACCATAACTGAAAGAAAAAAGTAACGCAGTTTATATTGACCTCTGAAGATGGCATATTGCCGAAATTCGTTAGCGTAATTTTTAATTTTTAATTCTTATTAAATATGTCGCTTTATTGTAAAAGTTATTTTCAATAAATTGAATATTTTTTAGAATATTAAAGTGACTTTAACTTAGGTATTTTGGGAGTGATTCCTTCAATGTTGAGGAATAGTTCCTTTTCATCAGTAATTAATTACAGAATATGCGAATGATTTTATTAAAAAATGGATTCCTCTGTATTGAAGGAATTACTAAAAATAAATAAGTTATTATCATTTTTTTCTCTCAGTTATGGTAATTTTATTGTTACTATAAATCGCGAATAATTTTTCTCAGTATATTGACTAAAAGTGAACTTATTTGATAGAGTTTCTTATCTAAATCCGAATTTTATCAGTTCAGCGCTCTTAATCACTGTACCCAGTTCGCTTGTGATTATGTAATTTCCTGTATATTTCTCTAGAATAATAAGAAAACAAATGTAAATATGTAGATTATGCTAGAGCATAACAATTTTTGATGTAATTGTTATGGGAGCCGAGTTGTATCAGAAAAATTCACTTTTGAAGGACATCATTGATTTTCGTTTAGTTCTAAAAAAACTTGTCTATTTTTGAGGAACATTTTGGAAATTACAGTGCATTCGGATTTCCCCCAAAAAAACCTCTTATGAAATGAGATCGCTTTATAGGTAATTTATGAGAATACAAATGCATTTATATGAACCTTGAAATATGTTACAAACATGTATTCATCGGAAAAACCTAATGGTCATTTTTTTCCACATGATTCAAAAGGCAGAAAAACTGTAATAATTAGTTTTTTTATGTCTGATTTTAGATGTAAAAAAATATATATGTAATATTACGTACATTTAAAGGAATATTTTAAAATTATTGTAGGTTTTTCTCCATATTGGACATTTTGCAATATACATATTTTTCAATGTTTTTATTTAACAAAAATATTTTGATCAGTGTCAAACTCTGTTAAACAACTTCAAAACAACAAAAAATGTATCATGATATGCAACAAATCTTACCAATCTCAATCTTCTTTTTTTTGTAAGTTCTTGTATTTTTATAAAAATCAATTAAAATTTTATTTATTTATTTTTTCTATGGGGCGTTTGTAACTGCATAGACTGTTACTTCTACGAGAATCTATACTCGGGGTCTTGAGTTGATTTTTTTTTATTTTATGAAAAAACATTTAATTTTGTGTAGGTACTTTTGAAAATTAATAATGAATGCGTAATTTAAAAGAAGATTATATGACTTATACGGAAACAAGATTCATTTTTCATGTATTATTTTTATCTTAAAACAACATGAAATCTTATTAATACAATACGCGACGTTTCATCGTCTCAGACAACATCATCAAGCAGAATAAAATACGTATGTGTAATTGTATAGGTACCCTAAAGATAACGCGTAATCTCCGTCTAGCATCGTATATTATAAAATGTGCGTGTAATGACGTTATTTTTAATTTTTTGAATGTATGTATGTCATCTCCAAGTTATCCAAATCGAAATTACTAAAATAATTATTCCGAAACTTAATTCAAAAAAACATTGAACATTTTAGGTTAAAAAAAAATAATAAATACTGGAAATTCAGCTCCCTCCTTTGATGAAATGGTAGGTATCGTTAATTGGGGTTGCGGAGGAGAATAATGAGTTGGATGTTTTTGTGATGAGGCAGTGTTGGTTTTACTGTTTTTAACGTAATTTTTACGTTGATTAATAGGGTTTATGATTTATATAAATATTGGCCAGTCTCGCCAATGTGTATTTTTCCACAATCCCTGCACTGAATTTTGTAAACTACATTACTTTCCTTTTCAAGCGGTACTTCACTTTTAGGTTTAGAGAAAAAATTTTCATGATGTGATATGTTATGGCTTGCAAATTTTAATTTTTGATTTTTCATAATTTTTTGATCAGTTTTTTAATTACGTCGCTCAACTTTAGGGTACTCAGTTGTAAGAAAATCATAAGTCATTCATATTTTTCCTCTCGTGTAGCGGCTGCAGGTATGGATGAAAATTTTTGAAAATTTGGTGAAAGACTCTTTATAGAATTCTTAAAAATCTACTTTTTTTGTTTTTTCGATTCACCTCAAAATGATGATTGACTCAAATTTAAAGAGACGGTAGAAAGAGGGCAAATAGCTCAAACTTGTCTTAATTGATATCATTTGAAAGAGTCAGTCATAAGCACCAACATAACGAAATTTCAGCCTTTCAAGTAGATTTGTAAAGGAGTTAAAGCAAAAAATCACTTTTTGAGGAAGTTCTGAGTGATTACATTTCTTTAAACTCCCATATTTTGTTACCAAATCGATCTGGAAATGTCAAATTTCGTGTATGAAGTTAGTTTGAGAGCAGAATACTAGCCCTCAAATTCGAGTCAAAATGGATCCAAAATGGCGGATGCCCAGAATTTGAGTAAGGCCTGAAGATGCTCAGATGGTTCAGATTTGATAAATGTAGACTCATATGATTACTAGTAATGAGATGTATGCTTTATACCAACTCCAGCTTCACACGTGTTTTTTGTAGGGGGGAAGAGGGGATTATTGTCCTTGAAATATGATGAGGGTAAACGAAAAATCGAAAATTCTTGACTATGATATGAGATTATAAAGTGAGCTCAGCTGACTAGCATAGGCTACACCAATTCTAGCCTTCTAAGTGAATATGGAAGAGAGTTGAAGCCAAAAGGGCTTTTGAAGGGAAAATCATCGTATAAAACATCATAAATTTTGCATATTTCCTCTCCAAATTGAGCTAGAAAATTAAATTCTATTCATGGACTTAGTTGCAAATCATAAACTGACCTCATGAATGTATCAAAATTTAGATAAAAAGGGTATCCAAAATGGCGGATGACTGAAATTTGACGTAGAAGCGAGAAGGCTCAAAGAGCTGAAATTTGAAAAATACGAGCTTTTGTGTTTGTTATGTTTAAAAAGTATTACATACGTATTTCAAATTGAACTTTTTAGCTATTTTTGATGAAGGTAAGGGAGAAGTTTTGGATTCTATAGTAAACTAGATGTGTCCTGTTGGCTTGAAAAGTATACTCAACTGTATTATTTACAAATATAAACCAACTCCAATTAAAAATTCAGCTCCATTAATGCTACATGATTGCTTAAAAAAAAAAAAATTAAATCTTTGAAAACGTGGATGTTATTTGAACGAGTGCTTCCATCAATCTAGGAGATAGAACATTTTACACATTTTCTGGAGCTAACTTTAGCAACTTTTCCCCTCGCCCCTGCCGTTTGGAAAAATCGGAATTAGGGCCACTCCAGTTTACACTTACAAAAAATTATCTTCATGATAAGAATTCATTCAACAATCACTTCAGCAAAGGTGTACGACGTCTGATTTGTAAAGAAATTCAGATTTAATGGGAGCTAATTAAATGAGGTGTTCGACTTCGATATCGAAAATTTAATAATTATTCCGCTTGTTCTTTACAATGAATAGGACTATTGATTAAGGGAAAAATAGGGTAATTTTTAGAAATTATACTACTCAATAAAAATACGGAAAATTATTTACGTCACAATGGAAATACTGAAATGATTTTTCACCTCAGCTTCGAGTTCTTATTATATGTTTCAAAAGACCTAAAACATTTCTGAAAAAAATATGAAAATTGGCGGGAAATTACTTATAAAAAATGATTAATATTCTTCAAAAAAGAAAAAAATAATGACAATGAGAAACTCCTTTTTGTACTTTTCAAAGGATATTTTGACTCTTCGTTTAACGATATTATTGTAAATTGCAGTTACCATTTTATCAATATCTAATGGAATCTCAGCGGCTTGGTCGAGTCCAGTTCAAAAGGTATTACAATCGGAGAATAATCCAGCCGGTAACGAACCAATGTCGGATCCTACGTTTTCGTGGGTAGCATCTGTTCTTTATATTGGAGGTCTGATTGGTATCTTCATATGGAATAAAACAGCGGATAAATTTGGTCGCAAGATCAACGGCTATTTACTGAGTTTGACTCAAATATTAGGATGGCTCGGTATCATATTGGCTTCCAATCCAACCCACTTGATCATTGCCAGATTCATAATGGGTCTCGGAGGCTGCGGTATTATATCGAATTGCCAACTGTACATCAGCGAAACAACCGATAATGATATGAAAGGACCGTTATGTGCGTTGATATTGATCAGCATGAATGTCGGTATTGTATTGGTATATTTGATGGGATGGCTTTTATCATACAGTGTTCTGAATTTAACTTCTTTATTTTTTCCGATAATATTTTTGGTGTTGTATTTTTGGTTACCGGAAACGCCTTTGTTTTTGTCGAGCAACGGACGCCATAAAGAAGCCGAAATGGCGATGAAATGGTATGGCCTGGAGGAGGTCGGTAGTGAGCATGAGTTACCAGATACCCAAGGCCACGCTAAATTTAAAGAGCTGTTCGCTAATGCAAAAATCACACGAATTACGTGTATCGCCATGTTTTTGCTGATTGGACAACAGATGTCTGGTATTGGAGCTATAGTGTCATATTCGGTTCATATACTCTCTGGTACTTCGCTACCGGCCAATTTATCAGCGATTGTAGTCGGATTTATACAAGTGATAATATCGTGTATTTCAGGCCTAGTAGTAAAATCGAGTCCTCGAAAGCCATTGTTGGTGTATTCGTATTTCGGGGCATTTTTATCTTATTTATTGATTTGCTTGTATTTTATTCTCAGGAATTACAACGATTCTTTTATTTTGAAATGTTTGCCCACTCTGGGGGTTCTATGTTATATCGTTGTTTATAATTTAGGTATTGGTCCGTTACCGTTTGTCATCTTACCGGAAATATTTCCAGCTCGATTGTTAAATCATGGTATTAGTCTTTCATTGGTGGTATTGGTGATATCCGCGTTTAGTGTTACAAAAATTTTCCCAGCTTTGAAAATGATTTTAGGAGAATTCGGCGTGTTTTTATTATTTTCGTGTTTGAATTTAATATTCGGCTTACTTGTGTTGAAATTTGTTTGGGAAACTAAGCAACGTTCGAAGAGTGAGAAAAAAGCGTCCGCGTTGGTTATTAATTAAAAGAGGTCATGATTGGCTCAAGGAAACTCCCTCAGGCCGGTATCTATTTCTATAAGACTGAATAATCGAACGAGAAATAACGTTAAAAACGTTTAAAATATTTTTAATTAGAAAAAAATGCTTTATTTATGTTTGAAAATGTGGAAAAAATCGATGGAAAAACCGATGTAATTTAATTAGCGGATTGTGTGGGTTTGTTTTGGTTCATTACGGTTTGCTTTGTATTCAGGAATATAATGGTTTAATGGTATATTTATATAGACGATGTACAAAGGCCGATAGTGTATGTTATCATCTGAAAATATTTTATCGTTGTCAGTAGAGTGTTATCTGTTATAGCGTTTTCGATATCCTATATTTTTAATCTACCTATGTATTACTAATTTGTTTTGCTTATCTGTAAAGTAAACAATTAATTTCAAAAGTTTATGATTAATGAACTTTTGTACACGAAAAAAAGACCATTTTCTACGAACAACTTGTTATCAACAATGGTGGAATGTTTGTAATATTTAACATTTTTCAAACATATAGCCAACTGCGTTCTTTCTATCGTAAGTACGTGCGTATATTATTTCAAAATAAAGGTATTTTTTTAATAATTCCCGAGAATTTTATTAATTTCGTTTCGAAAAAAAGGTATAAGTTTATACGGCATACCTATGGGTTTATATTTCATCATAAAATATTCGCTACATTTGGTCGGTTGGTTATTAAAAGGTAGCACGCTATGGCAACGAATTGCGACTCATACAATTGGTTATTAAACCATCGCGTTGGTTTCGTGTTATCATTGACCCACGAATAATTTAGTTTTATAGATTTTTTCCCTTCGTAAACTTTGGTCCGATGTTTTTTCAGGTAAATGAGAATTAACGTGGCGGTGTGTGAAAATTGTTCGAGCACGAGTGAGAATTGATGACGCGTTTTATCTGGTCTAATATGTGTATATGGGTCTTTGGGTATCATTTATATACACAGGTTCACTGAATTGGTTGATTTTGCTCGAGATTCGTGTAACGTTATTAATATCGCTTCGAATGGAGCCGAGTTACGATAAATGAAAAATATTGTTCCTTGACCAGTCGACCTTTTTCGATTAGAAATTCTTGATTTATGAATTATGAGGACAGAGAAGTGATTGTGAATTATTATTTGAGTTTTTGATGAAAGTAAAAATAAGTATTACATTTGCCTATCGTTTATTTTAATTGTGAAAATTATGGCGATTTGATAATGCGATGGTTACGAACGGATTTTGGTTATTTGATGGGATTCATTGATTAGTAATGCTTTCCGTCTGAAGCGATATCGTTCAAGTTGAATTTGTTTCACGTTGTGAAGTGGTAGCAGCCTGACTGTTGTACCTATAGTAGCAGGAGAGGAGCGAAATGTATTTGTTGTAACTTATTTGATTTTTAAGGAAAAATAACGAGCCGGTTATATGTAAGGGATAGACAAAAAATTTAACTAACGAGGAAGAGAGAAAATATGCGGAAGATTATAAAAGAAGAAGGTCCTAATGTTCGCTATTTAAAATATTTCAAGATGCATGGATAAATATCGATAAAAAAAAATTCCAACCAGGTATTAAAGAACCAAATGTAGCCAAAATTTTCAATGAAGATAAATCTCTTTTAATCGAATTTTTGAAAAACTTGAAAAAAATTATATGAAATGATAACTAAAGAATTCGTTGAATTATGCTTGATTTGTAGGTACTAGAACAAAATGTAAATTTTCAATTTCCAGGTGCTGTGCATCCTGTTCGTTGGATGGCCAAAGCCATTAATTCTTTAAAAATTTATTTATTCAAAAGTAAATTTAAGCTTGGTTCTTCTATTAAGAAAGGGCTTTGTGATATTTGTTTTTTTTTTAATGTCAATGTATACGTGAAACATTAGTTTTATCTACCCTTGCAAAAAAAAACAGCACAAGTGGACTTTGATTTAATGAAAAAATTGCATGAATATCAAAATATTGATGAAACGATAGTACCCAATACTGCATTGTCTAAACTCATCAACACAAAAACATTTTTTACTAGGTTGATCTAATTTGTTCTTTTTTACTCGATGCTACATCCACATAGAATGCAAATATCAAGCAACAACAAAGTAATGGAAAAGCTAAAGGTGGTGGATGACACAGCTAATAAAGGCGTGCAGTTATTCGAGGAGTATAATAATAAACTTTGCATTAATGAAGATCAGAAACATTATATGTATTTCGCAGATTGTCTTCAATTATCGTAAAAAATGTGTTTTTCAAATTTCAATAAAATTGAATATTGTTTCATATATTCTGAAATTAAAATTATTTTAATACGCTATACTCTCATTACAATTATATGGAAGTGTACCATATAATACCGCGGCACAACAGACTCCATCGCGTGGTTCACTCGAGGTAACAATGACGCGATGCGCTGCTATCATCATCAACACTTCAACACGTTTGCGGCACGGTTTAATATTAATCAATTTGGTCAACATTTTCAGAAAATCATTCTCTCACAGTAGGTAACAATTTCAAGGGGTAGCACCTTAAGAAATCCTCCGCCAAAAAAATCAAAAGTATAAATAAGGGCCACTCTAATCTACAGTTCTAAATTCTCGTATAGAGTGTGCTGTGGCATAGCTTCATTCAACTCAGTCATTATCTATTACTCGTTTTTCAAAAAATTCTTCATTTTCTCTGTCAAACGAAAAAATTATAAACACTGATAATTCACATTCATCTCTCATATTCTCTAATCTACTTCACACGATCCCCATCAGCACCCTGTTGTCAATGAAATAACATTTCATCCCCTTCTACTCATATTGCATCATGACAGCCTAGGTTACTGCTCACGCGGCTATCTGAAGAAACGATCTGGCAGGCACTACATGTAAGGAAGTCTCTTTTTTTATTTTCAGTCTCTATGAATTGAAACAGCCTGACAATTCGAATGTCAAAATATCTGTTCTACCAACTAACTGCAGTTCATCCAAGATGCAACCACTTCATCGTCTTTTCTTAACTTGACCTTGCAAGTAATCACGAGAATGGGTGATTTTTCAAGTGAAGGGACTGAGGTCAAACTAGTTGCCGAATGACTTTGAAAGTACGTCATTAAAATTTTAGCCAACTAACTTAATTTTTAGATCCCTCCTCCGCCCTCTCCCAATTTCAGTTAAATGTTTAAGAAATTAAAATTTTCAAAAAATCGAATTTTCGCAAAATTAACATTTTTTATTTTGAAGTCATATTGTTTTGTTCGAAAGCTAAACAAAAATATAGCTGCTAATTTTATTTTGAATTTGGAAATCTGTTTTTAAATTTTTTCAAAAAGCAACTGTTTTAGTTATTTTCAAAGATGAACGACAAATAGACAATTTCTTGGTCGTATGTACTGTACGAGGTCAATTTAGACTTTTTTGTATTTAAGAGGCTTAAATATGCTCGTAGAATAAAATCAATTTTTTAATAAAGATTTAAAATGTTTAATTTTGAAAATTAATAGTTTATAATTAACTTAAAATCTTAATTAATATGAAAAAAAAATTAATATTTCATTTTGTTCCACAGAGTTTCCTAAAGTCCGAGCTTTTTGATGCTAAAACATCTACATAAAGTCATTTTGAAACAAGAATATTATTTTTTGGAGAACTTTGTGAGGTAAAAATTGAGCATATTTTCGTATTTGAGCCAAAAAAAAGCTCATCAAAAATTTAAAATCGTTTAAACCTTAAAATTAAAAAAAAAAATTGGTGGCTAAAATTTTTTTCAATTTTTAGAAAACAAAATATGCCTATTAATTGCCGAAAAATTTGTTTTTTGAAAATTTTTTACTTCATCTTAGAAGTCTGGAAATTAGGTTAGGTGGCTGAAATGTGTATGATGTCGTTTTGGAGTCATTCAGCAATAATTATGATTTCACCTGCATTTTTTGAAAAGAAAAACGAAATTTGATCCAATCTAATAGTCACTCTCTTCTTACTCATACTCATCTGCTTTCTGGTCAGCCCCCTCCCCCCCCCCATCAATTGACTCTTTATCGGTTGACCTTACCTTGATATCCAAGTATGACCGACTCGAATAACAGGCCGAACAAACACATGTTGGTAACACCCATATCAGCTGATGTATGGTAGGCCCACGTGCATCCATAAAAAACTTTTCGTAATGGAAATGCAAAAATAATACAGATATAAACATACGCACATGGGCCACCATTTTGTGTTTATTATGATGTTGCCAACTTGCGAATAGTTCACTTGTTCGGCCCGTTATTCGAGTTGGTCATACTCTAAGCCTTCAGTTTCTACTTGTACTATACTCCGCTTTTACGCTTCTCTTCTATCATTGAAATTATTTCAAACCCTTAAAATCTCATTCTCTTCTTAGAAAAGTAGAATTTCTTTTGTAAAATTTGACATCAGGCTTCCTTGCCTATGACATGTGTTCCAGTACAAGCCACATGAATGAAAAAAAATAAGTAAAAATGAAATTACATTGATTGTTTACAATTTTTGTTCGATTTGCAATGTTGATGAATTTCTAAAGCGATATAACTTTTAAAAAATTTGAACGTTCTAACGCTCTTCACGGGCTAAATCGTCATCATAAAATGGGGACGGTAGTGCATCGCTTGAAAGGTTGTTTTATTTATATTTATGGAGAAAAATCGTCGAAATTTTCCCATTGAATGACCGTTTCTTTGGTGTACATTTACTGAAGCATTATAGTACATTAAATTTAAATTGATCTCTTCACCTGAAAGTTCAAAAGTAAAGTGTAGATTACTTGGACCAAGCAATAAACATTTGCGTAGATAGCCTTATCTGCGATATTTTTAAAAAAATGCACTAATTGGTCAAAAGTTGCATTACGCGTTTATCGATCGTTTATGAACGATTACACTTCATTTATCTCACTTCCATCAAGTTCAATGCCAAACGAATTTCATTATTAAGTATGCAAGCTATCGTAATCGTAAATGATCAAGTAAAACATTTCACGTGCTCGGTTTTACACAAAGTTAGAAAAGTTTTATCATCACTGGTTTTTTCCAAAATCTCAACAACCCTTCGTATCATTACAGCTCTGAACGAAAACGCAAATGACACGAAAAGGTTTGTGGAAAAGGGAAACGTTTCTTTTCTTGGGGTACTCGAGCGATAAAATCTTGGTCGCGACGGTCTCCCTTCATAGTTGAAAATCATTCTATCGACCGTCCTTACGCACCGTTCGTATTTAAACACACGAGACTGTTGAAGTTTACGAAAAATTTACTATTTTAAGAAGAGATGGGAAAAACTCGCATGCTATTGGTACAATGATACATCTTACTGTCGGATTACTAGCAGGAAAGAGAACGCTACCGGTTTTTAATACGTTTCGAATTTCGCGCAGAGTGAAAATTTTCCGGTGATTTGTGAAAATTTCCATTTGAAAAATTTCGCGCTACGAGACGGCCAGGATTATTAGAATTGAAGTGTTTCATCATGCATATAATCGCGCTTGGTAGACGAGAAGCGAGCTTAATAAAAATGTACTACGTCTTTGTATATTTACATATTATAAGCCGCTTTCGAACATATTTTAGGTTTTTATGTCATTTTTCTTCGCTGCATGTAGGACTGATTTGCATGTCTATGCAAGATTATTATAGGCACTTGAGAGTTGACTGGATTAACGAGACGGAAGCAATTTTCCAGCGGTGGAGGGGTATCGAGAGAAAATGGATGTTGATTTTTTGGGCATAGTTGTTAAGAAAAGCGAACAGATATGGGATATTTGGTCTTCGCAATGTAACCTTTTGAATGTTTTGTATCAGATGGAACATAATAGCGAGGGAACGCGATATTATTTTATCACAGATGAAGCGAACGAATGATTTTATTGTAGGTGGATGTTATTTGAGAAGCCCGTAAAAGCTGCATATCATCGAAAAGCATCGAGCATTACGATAAGATATACGCGGCTGTTGTAAATACGTAGATGCTGTGCGTAAGTAATCGACAGTGATTACTTCAAAGTATTGACGCTACAGTTAAAAATAAATTCTCACCAATATCTTATCAATGAAACTAAACTTGAATGTAAACATGCCCGCGTAGTGTGCCTTTGAAGCATAATTAGAAACCTTTCGGCTTCCACTCGAACGTTAATCAATGGGTTGGGAAAGAAAATCGAGTGGAAATTTTATGGCATAGAAAAGCACGGTTAATACGCGAAATATAATAAGATAGATGTTAATAAAACGAACACTTACTTTGGAATCGAAAGAATCGGCGAATAAATTGTAAATATTTGAAGAATCTTCAATCAACGACGAGTTACGATAGAACGACGAAGAATACGTTGCAAGCACCCTACGACGCGAAAATATGGGTGGAGTCGCGATTGCGCACCCCCGGCGAACCCTAGAAAAGGTATTTAACGTTTCGCCGTAGTACGTGAAAATCTAAAACGTAGTTGCTGTTGATATCGATTAATGGCAATGGGTCGTAAAAACTCCGCTAATTTCATTCGAAATATACCGGAGCGCACAAACAATGCAAACTTCAATGAAAGTCAATAAACTATTTCGTAATTACGAGCGTTGCAAATTTTCCGCGTGTTTTGCGAATTCGCGTCAATACAGACAATTGACGAGTTCGGATATTCGAGGAACAATGGAGCGTATGTAAGAAGCATCAGCCTACGCGAACGAGAAGGGTTAATTTTACCTCGTCGGTATCGAGATATTTGAAGGGCGACGTGTTTTAGGTTTCTTTTGGGTGTTCGTGTTATGAATTAATTAGCTATTTGAGATTTCGAACTTGAACCCTTTTTTGGTAAATGAATGGTAGTTGCCTTGTGGTGATATTAAACCGCCACTGGTTGAAGCTTCCGAAACACGCGATTAAAGAAAATCACTGAGCTGAGAATATGCTTGATGGGTGTGATAACTGTGGAACATGAATTCATCGAAAAATTGTGTAGTCGAGTATACGATGAAAAAGCGATAAATTATGTCGCTGAGAGGGTGGGATGTGGGATGGGTGGCGATTGCTTATTTATTTAGGACATGTAATTTAAGTACTGGGTAGAAAAGACACTTTGACTCATTATTTATTTTTAATGGTAAGAGTTTTTAATAAAAAGCAATGAAAATCTAGAACAAGTGCAGCAATATTTGATAAATTCGTATACACCAGTAAGGCATATAAGAGTCGGTGACTGGCGACTAGCATAAAATAAGAAGCATTTTTTGAACCGCTATGGATGTAGATAGGGTGGAATTTTTTTCCTTTTTTTTAACATTTAGGCATCGTGCTTAATTGTTGCAAAATGACTTCAGTAGCATGTTAAAAAAAATTTGGTCTTTTAGAAAAATTGGCACCCTCCCCTTCCCCCTCGCCAAAAAAGTTCAAAAATTTTACACTTTTTCGAAATTTTGAAAAAAAAATTATTACTGAGTAACATTAAAAAATTATTATTCTCTGGTCTTATTTTATCTTTTCAAAAAAAAAGTGTACCAATTTTTCTGTTAGTATTCAAAGGTCCCAAAAATACCTAAAGTACATGTAAAAATCCTTTGGGAATTGTGTATTTCTTTCAGAGTGGACTGAAAGTTTGAATCAGGTTAAATATTTTACATGTTTATGATGAAGGGAAAAAAAATGTTTTGGCAGAATGGAAGTGTTGCTTTCAGCAGTTATAGAAACCTAGAGTTCAACCGTATTAAAAAATATTAAATTAAAAATAAAGGAAATGATTTGAAATTTTGCTGGGGAATCATATCAAGGTACGATTATAATTTTTCAATTTAGAAGGGGGCTCGTACCTCTACACCAACAGTGAAGGCAGATCAATATATTTGAATTCGGAATTAATGACATCGTCGAATGATCTCATTTTGAACCCTCAGAGATGGTTCTAAAATGAATGTACATATTGTTACCTACATATTTTATGAGTTTGAAGGGGGCTGGTACCTTTTAAGTATCTGTGGGTGGTGCCAAACCAGTATATTTTAATTGAGGCATTAAAAACTCTATGGAATGAGCCAATTTTAAGCTCTAAAACAATTTTTGAAATTATTTGAATTTTTAAGCATACTTTAGTTATTTTTTTTGATAAGTATAATTTTTTTTTATATGATTTTTATCATTTATTTTTTTATTATTATTAATGATATTTTTAATCTTCTGAATGAATAAATTTTATTTTTTTCTAACATGAAGGTGTGAAATATCACTCAGCTCGGGAATAATCATTTATTGTTCTGGCTCTTGCAGGTCTGAGCAGAGGGGGAGGGGAGTGTTTCCTGGGCCCGTGTTTTTTTTTAGGGCCCACTGAGGGTTTGCGACTTGACGCTGACGCATCGACACTAAAAGTCTGTCTTTACCTCCAAGATCTTTTTTTGCTCTTATGAGTTTTCCTCCTGTTCTGGACTCGGATTTTTTTTGTACGGCGCTGGACTCTTGAACTGAATGGAAGAATATACGAAATAATGAATTTTTGTATCGTTTGTGTTTTTTATACCTTTGTGTTTGTGTATTATATAAGGAAAAATTAAGGTACAATTTTTTTTTTTAATATTGAAAAAACAAAATATGACCTTTGAAAATTTTAAAATCATACAAAAATAAATTTATTTCAATATTTTACTAAATTTTAAGCCGTGAGATATAATAGTGACAAAAGGAGGAGTATTTGCTAAGACAATGAAAAAAAAATGCCTGTTGCCAACAAGATATTTTTCACTTTGAAATGAATAGATAAATAGAACTACGCCTGAAAATGCGAATAAATAATTTTACAAACATAATGAAAGGAATGTTTTTATTGATAAATAATACATTGAACTGATTACTTCACTTATATGTAGTTTGAACGTTTAACATAAATGAATCTGAGCATCCATCCATCCGTGCCTTTGGTCTCAGTGGCAGTATATATGGCATGTAAATATAGAAAAAAGGACCTAAAGTAAGCGATAATTTACAAAAATTAAATAAGGTATTCATTTGGAGAAAATTTCAACAATAATGTTATTAGAAAAAATTCAGTAAAACAGCTCTTGTGTAGAGAGAGATGAGACCAAACATAGAAAGAAAAATTATTAGTCAAGTGTCCGATCGTCTTGAATTTTGAATAAGAGGTCGCCTAGAATTTTATTGATCTTCGTGCAACAATATAATATCCTCTGGACACAAAGAAAATTGAAATTGTTCAAAAATAAATTTATTTTTTTGATTAAACTTTCTAAGCATTTTGAAAAAAGTTGGAATTTTATTTTGTATTGTCACTCAGTTCTTTTATTTTTCAAGAAAAAAACAGTCGATCCACTCAGCGTCTATCCCACTCATGAATTTAGACCTGCTACAAATTAAATGAAAGTTTCACCGGTGTAATTATATTTACTTATCTTTTCTTCAAGGAATTCTGTCTAACTTCGATGTATTCTTGAAACTTTTCCAATTGCGAACTCGTCTCCCACAAAGACAAAACTATGCAAACATACATCCTTTTATGTTATATTTAAAGTTGCGAATAAATATTTCGTACATTTTGTAAATGAAAGCGAAATATCGACGATACTAATCAATCTGTATTATTAAATTCAATTCATACCACACATAATTATTATAATTTATCGCCGTATTCTTTCCTTTTGGGCACATAATAATATAATGATGGACATAAATAGGAACACGAAAATACACGTTAGAGTGACGTCAATTACGACGACGTTCATTATATTAGTGTTAATACTGCCATAGCAATAGTTCGTGGAAAAGAATAATATCATATAAGACAGCCGTCAGCCTATCGGAAGTTCGAAGTTTGGAAAATGAACGTCACTAAGCCAATTTATTTTCAATCGGTATGCCACTCAATTAGGTGTATCTAGGGAAAGAGTAATTTCAATCTTAATTTTTTTCCAGAAGGTTTTTGAAATGATAACTGATTTAAACACCAACAGCGAAAAAGAGGAGACTATAACCGTGGGTCATTCATATTAATTATTTCAAAAAATTGTAAGTGTTGACGATACATGGTTAGAATTCGCTCGATTTTTTTTTAATTTTGATGTTAGAAAATCACTATCAGTTTCCCATCGGACTTTTTCGAAGGAAAAAGGAGTTCTAGAGTTTTAAACATTTTTCAATTTTTAATAAATATGCTAAAAATGAAGTGTTCCCACTGGGAGAAGAATTACTGTATATAGAGATTCCTTATTTTCATAGTTCAGTATTTCATCTAATGAGGATTTCAGGTACTATAAATTAAGTATTGAAAAATTAAAATTTCCAAAAAAGTATTTTGTCTAACTTTGAAAGTTGGAAAAATATGTATCGATGAATACTTCATTTTAATATTTATTCGATATTTTAATGATGGGATTAGAGCTTTTCTGGAAACACAGGGCCTCCACAAATGTTGAAAAATTAGAAAAATCTTAAACAATTCCGTGATGTATTATTGCATAGTATTGAAATGTATAATTATACTGAGTATGGTACAAAAATTGATTATTGTGTTTCCTTCCTGTCTAACTTGAGGCACTTGGAGCTTACTTTTTAGGGTTTCTAAAATTACCATATTTACAAAAATTACCCTTTTAAACTATATCTATTTGGAAAACTCAAGGCTTCAGTAAGGGCCTAAAGCTGTACTGCATAGAAATTGAGCTTTTAGTTTTCTTTCTTTTTTTGTGTCAACTCTGTTCATTTTCTCCTTTTTGGTCGTTTTTTTTTTTTAATTTAATTTTATTCTTCATTTTTATTTCTTTTTTTTTATATTTTGTTTTGATTCATTCTTACATTGTCCACTAACAATTTCACACATTTTGACGATCTGTTTTCACTACGCAGACATTCGCTTTAGACTAGAATACCTTCCAGCCTCTCGGGCGTTCTCTGCAACAGCCACTATATCACATTCTATTCATCTTCTTTAGACAGACCTACCTATTTCAGAAAATCTATTTCGTCTTCTTAAGCAAATGTGCCTCTGGCCATAGTTGCAAACTGCAGTATATAACGCAATAAAAACAATACTGCGGTCACGGTAAGTCTTAAGACTATACAGTGTGTTCCGGAAGTGCCAGTCAAACTTTGCCATTAGGTAGTATGTCTTAAGAAGTGTAAAAAATGTAATCTACATATGTAGCCTATCGTGAAAATTGCAGTGTTTCTTAGATTGCAGGCTGGGCTAGGCTAGCCAAATAATATTGTACAATACATAGTTTATGGAATAAATGTTGTACCCAACGATGGTCATTAATCATTATGAGTGTTATTTGCCTAGCCTATAATGAAAGGAACATAATTTTATTTGATTAACTTCATCTCGTGCCAGCACCTGCAATTTTCATGATAGGCTATATATGTATATAACATTTTTTACTCGCCTCATCGCATACTAACTAATGGCAAAGTTTGACTGGCCATTCTCAGAACACACCGTATGTATACGAAATATATATATGTATGTATGTATGTATGATGAACATGTACTATGACCGCAGTGCATGACACTAATAGAATGCAATCCGCAGCACAGACAGTACTCTATACAGTATAATTTTTTCTTCTCATGTAGTGCCAGCGAGTATGCATGAAAATTTCTGAAAATTTTATGAGAGACTCTTTATGAGATTCTTCAAACCCTACTTTTTTGTTTTTTGTTTTTTTTTTTTTTTTTTTGATTTACCTCAAAGTGCCATATCACTCAAAATGTGAGGAGAACTGGAGAAGGGGCAAGTAGTTCGAATTATTCGTTTTTGATCATATAAAATCTCTGTTATCTGTCTCTTCAGCAAGAAGGTAGGAAAACCATCATACATAAGTGTCATAGAAGTAGCCTATATGCAATATGAAGGGGCTTACATCGAAATAAAACACAGTGTGTATATATTACTATCAACGAAGAATTACGTTGAAAGTTCCGCAAACTGAAGTTCAAGATGTTGGTGAAATACTGTGAACGTTGGTGTATGATTATTTGCCTAAAATTAAATTCGAGAATTCAGGGTGTCTTTAGAAAAAAATAAAATAAGAAGTATTTACGATACATTCTTTGTTTTAATACATAAAATATTCACTACTGAGTAAAAAACTTTCAAAACGTCTACATAAAAGTTGTAATTAATCTTTGAAATACCGAATACAGTAATCTTCTCTTCTTGATGGGCGTATATCATCGATACAACTAAAAGTTTACGCATTTCTGTCGGTAACATGTACCAACGAGAAAGGTATAGTGAGTGCTGAATATCTTCATCCTGAAAAGGAAATCCAAATGAAATTCAGTATATAATCCATTTTTTTTAATAACGACTTCGACAAAAAAAAAATGAGCAGGTATTGATAAAAGCTCTATGACTTATCACCAAATGATTGATGGTTTCACCCACGTAACACCATATATAAAATCCATACAAAGCGAGTACCAAGGTGAGTAAACCTGCAGTAAACCTTCTGGTATCAGTATTCAATCGAAGTAGAATAACCTTAAGAATGCAAAAAAGGTATTAATTGATCAAGCGATTGGTACTGTTACAAAAATTCGAAAAAATACCTCGACGAGTTCTATGGTCAAGAAAAAAGCAGCTGAAATGAATATCAAAATGTATATCGATAGGAATACGTCAAGATATTTGTTGAAATCTATTAGATACCTAGAAATATATCACGTCTATTATTTTAAGTATAGTTAGATTAAATGTCGACAATACGCATAGTGTACTTTCATGTAATGCTATCAACTCCCATTCATTCCTTCGATAGGCAACACATGGTAATTACTTGTAGAGACTTGCTTAGCCTGGTTTTGAAGGAGTTAAATTGAATAATGTAGATTATTCTTCGAAGAAAGGAACTATAGGCAAATTTATCTACACGAAATTACAATTTGTTGTCTATCTCATGAATAGAAAAGAAAGGATTAAGTAGAAAAAGCGAATGTTTACCTCTGTAGAAATTGTTGATATCCAATTATTTCGACGAGCTGTTTGCGAAGCCGGGAATTGGAATTTTCCTTTACTACTGTTGGAATCCAGCCAAACGATTTTTCATTTTTATCGTTATTAATACGAGTATATATAATATGGGCATCTATTGCCTCGTTTAATTGTTCGTTTAATTCATTAATATGCGCTTCGATATTACTCAACGCATAAATAACGAAAGCGATGAAGCTAAAATAAGTACCGCTGAGTAGAGTTACGGTTACATTTTGCATGATTGTTAAGGATACGAAATTGGTGACGGAGTTTATATCCCAATAATGGAACATGTATGGAATAACGTACAAATCCGGATCATTGAAATTTATACTTTGACCGGTGAAGAAATGGGTGTAAGGGATGCTTGAAATTGTTAATGAAATGAAAATCAATACGACAAAGGAGCTGAAATTCCGCATTAGCTTTATGTTCGTCTTACTTTCTATTCGATTGTGTACGAGATGCGTAGTGGATCGGAATTTTTTCATAATAGAAACGAGTTGATTTCGTTTAACGTGTCCGATGAAACGGTGCAGGAAAAATCCCAGCGTTGGTCCAATTATGGCTAGAAGGGCTGATTTGTGAATTGACGATTCGGCGTTCATGTAAGCGATACACATCGCGGTCAGTGTGACGAGGTCGCAGCTTATTAGAATTGTAAATAGGTGTTTTTCGTATTTTTTGTACTTCTCGTTCGGTATGACTCCCATCATGACTGGGTATAGAAAAATAAGCCAGTCGAGTAACATAGCTGTTTCGCGAAGAGCACGATGATAGGATGAAATTTGACGAAATAGGTTTTAATATAGATTATTACGCGAAATAAAGAATTATTGGTAGAATTTGAAACGTCTTTATGATACCGTACATTATTAACACTATGAGAATTGTAAATTTTAGTTCCTAGAAATGGGTGTGAAGAAATTTGTCCGCAGTTACGTGTAACCTATAATTTCTCAGCGAGTGTAATTTGAAGGATAAAGTTCTTGCAAAATTTCATAAAATGTTTTCATATTATTTATTATTAAGTAAAGGTAATAAAACAAATATAGAATGTACATAGTTAAGAGGGCCTATTTTTGATGCTATTTTTGTTTTCGAGTACCAGCGCCCGGCGCTCACGAACATTTTGCGTCTTAAAATTTGCGTCTCTCAAAATGAGGTAGAAGTTTCAAAAGTTCGTAAATTCAGTAAAGTTTCAAAAAGTTGGTATTTTGGCATTCAAATTTGTTTTTAAGTTTAAAAAGCCATCTTGTTGCGTAAGACTGAGAAATGTGTAATTTATGAGATTTAAAATTTTTTACATTTTCGCAAAAAAAAAGAAGTAATTTTTCTTATTTTTGTGTTACATTAGTCGGATTAATTTGCCGCAAAATTCTCTTTTTTGACCCTCCATTTTTGAAGCTTTCTCAGTTAAATAACTTACAAGGTATTCGGCTTTTTTTTTTGTAGAAAATTCTGAGATAAAAATGTTTCCATGCAATCTCCAACTTTTCATCGAATTATCAGTGGCTTAAATACGTGGAGGAGGATGAAAATTAAAATCCCCTCAAGAGCTTTTTTCTGTGTATATATTACATACGTACAATAGAATATGTATGTAATAAATTGATAACATACTAATGAGGTAATAACATTTTCAGGAAGTGATAAGAAATTAAAATTTTTTTGACAGTTGGCTTTTCATATTTTTTTGAAGAATAATAAAGTTTTTTTTTAGGGGTGCGGGAATGTAAGAAATTCACAATAGAGTACCGGGTATGCGTACATAATTATGATCTATTTCGTATAAGATTTGAACGTTAACTCCTTCCCCCACCCTCAGAAAAACTGCCTATTTACATCACTACTAGATCCTGGTGAGCGTGTTCTCATTTCCAGATAAATGTTACATTTCTGGATTCAGCAACTTATCTCTTTGTCGCTGTTTTGAGTTTTCTCATCTCAAAGCCGTAGGCAAGGGTGGAGGGGTTCGTGGTCAGCACCGCATAAGCTTTCTTTTAAACTTAATATCAGTAGTAGATATATCATGTTCGTAAATTTAGTAACTATGGAACAAAGTATGCGATTCACATAATTGTTATGTACGTATCTACTTACAGTATAAATGGAAAATTAAATTTAAAATCACAAATTTTCAAATTAAAAATTAGATCATAAATATTTTTTTGTGCGTGAATAAATTCTAATTTAGAAAAGTTGACATATCCCATAAGTTAGTATTTTGATTAAGAACTAAAAATTCATGTTGTCAAAAAAATTGAACTATTCTAACTCCCACTCCCATTCCCACTCTACTATGGTGGCTACGGTCCTGCCTCACATCGTCTAAAAATCAAATAATGAAAATGAAACAACTTTGGAAGCTCTTAGTTCTCGTCAAATGGTTATGAAGCATAGGTACCTCTTGTTTTTCTTTCACTCAACTTAAAACCGTATATATAGGCTACATATTATTAGAAGTATGAAATGTTTTGTCAAGTACTATATGTGCAGAATTACTTTTCTCATTAATTGAATATTTTATTGATACGCATGTGCTAGATCAAATTAAAGGTTTACTTCACATAAAATCTAACCCTTTAAAATTTATAACCTCATGAATAATCGTAAAATAATTTTTACGAATTATAATCTCAATAATAAAAAATCAGACGTAAATTTTTTCCGTATTTAAAATTATTAGATTTTTGAAAAATTTGAATATGAAAATAATTAATATCTTTTATCGATTTAATACGAATTGTATAGTTTTTTTTTATTCCACTGTTTGGTTGGTGAGAATGAGACAAAAATATTCATTAAAAAAAATCAAATCCCCTTCCAATGAGTACCTAACTATATAGCTTGTGGGACATTATGCGAGTTGCTGATAGAATAATTTAGCCGGAGATAATTTCTAATTTGGCTCGTAGCAGTTGAATTTATTATTTCATTGAAGGCATTGATTACTTATGGGATGAAAAGAGTGTGATGGTAAAAATATAATGATGTTAATTACGTTCATTATGCCGTTTGCTTTTGATTAAAGGCTTCCGCGTTACGCAGACTTCTCAGGACTCCTTTGAGGCATTATAACAAATTAACAATTAGTTACTTCATCGAATAAATTGGTATAATTTATAGATTAAAAATTAGTTTCAACGACTGCAGAAATTTTAATAAATTGTATTTTCGGATAAATACATAAGTATTGTTTATTCATTCCTTGTATTATTGCTTATCTATTAATTAATCTGTTTATTGATTCTCAATTTTTTTGTATTTTTTACTTAACAAATGTAAATTCATATTATGGACATTAAGCTTGACTGTTGGTTTGAAACTGATAAATGTTTAAAACTACGCTAATTCGCATTAATTTGAAAACACACAAAAATCTCGTTGTAGTTATCTCTTGAAAATTGAAGGGCACTTTTTTGAGGAAAGTGGGGCCTTCTAGAAGGCTAAATATATTTCACAACGTATTCTACTATACTAGCCCCCTCAGTAACATGCTCTTCAATCTTTGACTTCGTGATCTTACTTTAAAATTTTTTTAATGGTCTTTCAGATGTTTCAAATCAAAGAATTGCGAAAAATTGGTGGTACGCATTCCAAAATTTTGGAGGAAACACATTTCGAAGCAAAATGCTACATTTTACGCGAGTATAGAAAAATGTAATTTTGCATAGTTATATTTTTACACTCGTATTACATGTAACCCTAAATAATATGAATATTTCATGAGTCTTCACTGCCTCCCTTGTTTTCACTCATTTAGTGTTGCTTAATGGCCTAAAACTCGTATTTTGCTAATATTTCACAAGGAATTAATTGGTTCCTATCAAGTATCCAGTAATATTTTATTTATATATATATATATATATATAGATTTATCTATGGATAAAGTGGCATCATTTTTCGTCGTCTACAGGTAAAGTGGCATCTTTTTTACAAAGTGGCATCTTTTTTTTGATGCCACTTTACCATCACATTGCTCATCGATTCAGCTATGTGTCATGACGTCACTGGTGTGGTTATTTGGGTGATGCCACTTTACCACTAATATTCTATTTTTCATACAAAAAAATTTTTTTCGGTCTACGGTCGTAGTAGCCTCATTTTTTTGATGTTTACAGGTAAAGTGGCATCATTTTAAAAATTTGTTTCCAAGAAAACCTATGAAATTATACATTCCGTTCGCCACTGTGGTGTCGTTAACGTGACATTAGATGCACTTTTGAGGAATGTGCAAAGTGATGCCATTTTGACCATAGATCACTATATATATATATATATATGTATTTATTGAATTATTTTTCTTAAGATGACAAAATAAAAATTGGAAAAAAAAATTAATAAAAATGAAAAACTCTTTCCACTGTTTACTTAGAAATTATTCATTCTACTACTTTCGTTTTATTTAAATTTTATCCGGGCCCAAGATCTCCTAGATAATGAAACTTATCATATCATTATTTTAAAGCTCATTACTAGAGGAACTACAAAACAAAAATAAAGAAGTTTTTTACTATTTAATAGGAATAAATTGAAACTCTTGAGATCAATTATCGCTTTTAATTTTTTTGGAGAGTCGTCCAGTTTAGAAATCCATTTATTCTAGTTGCGCATGAATTTTAATCAATAATAACACGCCTCTTGAGTGAAAATTTGGGCTTGGTTTTCTTCCTTTAGGAGGGCTCGTATTCTACTCTCTTCCTTTTTTTCATCAACTCAACGTTTTAAAAAAATGAAAATGTACAAAAGCGAAGAATATATTACGTATGATATTCGGTGTAATTAATACACATATATAAAGACGTACATCATACAAATAAAAGAATATAAAAATTAAAATAATTATTTGAATTCTAAAGCGAAATCGTAATTCGGAGGATCTGGAGGAATAATCGGTTTATCTTGCGGAATGTTGATACCTTCGGCATCCAGCAATCTCAATTTTATTTCCATCGATAACAAAGTTTCCAAATCTTTTTCGGCTTCTTTGCTGGTCATTTTATTTCCTGTAGTATATAAATTTGATGAATTAATTTTGAACTTGAAATTTATGAACTTAAAAGGGAAAAGATACTAACCGAGTAACGCATTAATACCATCGGTCCAGTAATCAAATACTTGCTCATCGGGAGCAACAAAATCCAAAGATCCTACCTCGATGGAGTCAAAAGTAAGGGAAAATGCTAAATGATATGTAGCTTTGCTACTTTTACCTCTGTAACCAATAAAAACAAAAACACATTATTCAATGATAATGTTATTAATAGTTGAAAAAATGTAAGCAGCAATGCTACATTATAAGAGCTGAGTTTTTAATAGGGCATTTTTAAACTTACAGGTAATGTTGTTTATTTCTTTACACTCACACACAGTACAGAGGCTGGAAACCCTAGATTATTTTAAAGATTTTATGGCTTTTCAGACATTCTTAAAATTTGAATAAACATCAATTTTGAATCGTAACAAAAATTTGAAACAAAATTTCAGATATTCACATAAATATCACGTGATATAAATTTGACTGGCCTTCATTTACATTTGTATGCGTGGCGGGCAGTTAATTCATAAATGTATGAAAATCCAGTTTTTTTTTTTTTTAGTGTCAGCAATCACTCCATCAAATAAGACCATGATTAAAAATTCAAGAAATTTTGGGCTTTTTTAACTCAGAAATTTAAGGAAACTAGCATTTTAAATCAAATCAAAATCTTAACGAGCTGAAAAAATATTGACGTGGAGATTGTGAGACCAAATTTTAATAGATTTTTATTCACTTGCTTCAGGACACGCTCGCCATATTACATACTGTGTTATTAAACATGAAGTTCTGAGAACTCCTTTCCATTATCTGGGCTGTAATAGTTGTTTATACTAAAAACTAAGCTGATGTTAAAATATCAGAAAAAAAAGTAGTAGTTGTATGGACCTCAGATCCTTCATATGAGGGCAATCTTTGCCGGTGACTAGAGCTTTGATATCAGCGATCTGTAATTTATTTGGTAACTCGTCCAATGAAGGTGTACTCTTTTCGTCGCAGTCACCATAATTGAAAACTTTGTGATTGGGCGACAACCTTACGTACCAAAATTTATCTTTCACTCTCTATAAAAAAAAAAAAAGTATATTTATATTCTAAATTAATATTAATAACTAACATGGAAAAAATGAAAAATAAAAACACTACCAGCCCGCGTTGAGAATATTTTGTAAATCTCGTTCCCTCGACTAAATAACCCAATCTTTGTTTTTGTATTAAATCGACGATTTCCGGCGTAATTAATTCTTTCAATTGAACAATAGGTTTGGCGTGGCTTTCCCATTCTTCTCTGCTAATACGTTCTTGTTGCCAAATGTTTATTATTTCGAAATACGGTAATGACTGTAATTTCAATTTCAACTTCTCGAAATTCATGGGTTGTGATTGCAGGGCTCTGGTGATTTGTTCACGTACGACGCCGAAAACCTGAAATTTGGGGGCAAAAAATTGTTTCAGTGTTTTTCAGTAGGGAATAAAATCAGTAAAATAGCAAAGCTCTACTTTTGGGAAATCTTCGATTGTTGCTCTCATCTCCTTCCAAGTTTTATTCAATAGTATGATACAAATGCAGTAGAATTCTTCAAATGGATGATCGTGAGTGAAAAACATAGGGTAGTAGGTGATATTTTGTTCATTCGGTGTTTCGCCGATGCGCAAAATTTGGCAGAGTAATTTAACTAGTTCAACTGATGTTCTGCCGAATGGACATTCGTGCTCGTCAGCTCGATATGAATTTTCTAAAACAACCTGAGGAGAAATTAGTGATTAGTATTTGCATGGTAGATTGAAATTCCTGAAAATGTGGGTATTTACTTTGGTATATGCTTCCATATGATTCTTGGCGAAATAGTACATGCAGTCTAAAGCCAATAGTCCGGGAGGTGTTTCGTTGAAATCTAGAGCAGGGTTGATGTCGTATTTGAAACCTAATTTTTTATAATCTTTGGTGGTAGCGCCACCTATGAGTTTCCTATTCACTCCTTCATTGTTGCCGTTGCTTTCGATTTCGAAGGCTATTTTTCGAAGTTCCTGAAAAGAAATAAAAAGTTATTAGGTGGCATGATTGATGAAAATTTGAAGTAAACCGGGAGCTAGTGTGGGTGCCGTAAATATTTTGAGGAAGAAAAAATATGTTTTTTTTTTCAGCATTTTTGTAGGTTGATATACCCGAAAAAAAAACGGATACCTTTTGAGCACCCCTTCCAAAATGAGCCCACGAAGAATTCTAATCATCTATTTTATTATAAATTGAATGCTCTTGTAATGATAAACACGATACTTTCAGAAAACAGTATTTTTGACTTCCTTTAGAATTTGGAGCCAAAGGCGCACTTCCTTACCTCGATGACTTCACTATGGAATTTTTTTTGGCGCGATGAGGGGATAGGTCTTATATTACAACATTAAAAAATAAAATTCACTCCCGGAATGTAATGACACCCACGTCAGCTGCTGGTCTAAAATTAAATTTACTTTGATTTTTTCATGGCTTTCTTGATCTTGTTGATCCATTTTCGTATTCATTCGTTGCTCTAGCAAGCCTAAATAAAAAGTTTGAAGGACGTAGAGTTGATGGGCGATTTCAGCACCAATCTAAAAAGACGAAAAAGAAGTTTACGATCGTAAGAATCACACGTCAAGAATAAGATATGGCGATAAGCTCACTTGATCGGAAGACACTTCGATAATTTTGTTTAAAATAATACTTCTAACTCTTTTGGACCATAAAACCGCAGCGATTTCTTTCCGTCTGGTAGGATCGGCTTTGGAGAACAGAGCGTTTATCAAAGCGATAGTATTTTGTTGTACTACCGGATTGGAATTCTCTAAATGGGTAACTAAATTCGGTAATGTGACTTGTTTTTCGACTTGCAAATATTTTCCGCTACTATTGAGTACGATACTTTCAAGTATAGCCAAGGCAGCTTCGATAACTTTTGTTTCTTGCGTTTTCGAATGATTATTGACGTAACTGGCGACGGTTACAATAAAGGAAGACTCGAGTATATCCCACGATACGATACCGTGATCCATTAATTCGGTGAAAGATTGTAAACAATAAGCTAACATGAGAAAATCATGGCATTTTCTTTGTTCGATCATGTCTATGATAAGCGCTAAGCCTTGTTTATTGATGAACTCCAAAGCGAACGTCATATCCGTACTGAGTTCAGAGAGTTGTTGTAAAGCAGACGTTTTCTCATCGTTGGAACCGTTATTTACTTTCTGCAAGATGTCTTGGGCTGTTTTGGATGGTGAAAAGGTTAATCGCAGGACGACGCCGTTTTTTATTTCATTTCTGTTTTTTTCGGTAACATAGTTTTGTCTGTTGTCGCTGAATTGTAAAGCATATTGGTCGGGTTGAGAGAGCTCCCAAGCGGTGCACAGGTCTTGAATGATTGTGGCTAAGGGTTGTTTTTGATTGAATTCGATCAGTTTGGGAAATAAACCTTCAAATTCGACGGCGATTTTTACGATATTACTGTCCCTAATTGGCATATTGGTGAATGGTGATGGGTTTGGAAGAGCTTAGGTTGTGAAACACATTAGTTGAAGAACACAATGGTAAAGCGACGATAGCATTACGCGATCATTTTTACAGCGAAACGAATAAAATTACCTAAAAGTACGAATAAACTAAACTAAAATTTTGTTTTATCATCGAAAATTTAGTAAACAAAAAAAATCAATTATGAGTGGATTTTACGTAGACTACGTAATATCACAAAGCTAGAATAGTGGAGAAAAAACTTTACCGTAATAACCGTAATTTTACGCGATATTTTTCATTTCCTTTTTCAATTTGCAATTTTTGTACCAGCGTCAGAAAAAACACGTTTAAAAGGAAGTATTTGAAAACAACAAAAAGCATGTCAGGTGTTACTAAAATGTTTTATGTTTAATTATGTGTTTGAAAATATCTCTACGGACCAATCTCTCTAAAGGATAAATTAAAACGGTGTTTTTTAAAACTAAACCATGGTGTTTTGAAATTTATGCTAATTGCCAACTTTCCTTCACGCTGACTATTTTTTGTATTTTTGTTTTCTTTCATTTGTTTTTCATCATACTACTTGTTTTTCTTTGTATGCGCCTTGGTTTTTACTTAAAAAAACCACGTAAGTAATCTCCGAAATAATGTGAATATTGATACTATGATGCTTTAAACATTTTTATTCACTTATCGATTTCATATCATTCTACATATCTATAAATGTATTTGACATTGAATGTAGTGTTGTTTCGTAGATAAAATTATATTACTCTATAATGGCATTAGGTAGTTAATTTAATCATTTATTCATATTATGTGCAGTGTGTTTCATTTCTATATGAGCGAATTACTTGAATACCATACCGTGCGTCCAAGTGATTCGGGTACAATCAGCGCAAAAATCTTAGTTTGTTGATAACATAATGAGAATTAAACAACAATTTTTAAATTAAAAATCATTTTTAAAATTATTTCAATGAATTTTAAGGCTGATAAATTCATTTCAATTGCATTACAATTTCTTTGCATTTGAAAAAATCAATTTTAAATAATTGGAAAAGAGATCTTTTCGCTGATCGTACCCGAATCACTTGGACGCACAATATGTAAGGCCTATGACATACGAGCAGTATTTTACTGTTCACTGCAGCGGTATTTTACTGCAACAGTTTTTTACTACAAATTCTTCAACTGACACACGAACAGCATTTTTTATCGTGTCATAGGCCTAAGGCTATTCACGTGTCACTCATTTATGACGGTTTGCCTACGTAAGATAGACATCTTTTTTTTCAAGTGTAAGAACACTTAGCAGCATCATATTGTTGACTACAAAAAATCTATTCCTGTGAAGAGATTTATGTAAAAATGATTTTTTTTTTCTGCGTGAGTCCAAGTTATGTTACAGATGGTGAAGAGGGGATATAATTATGTAGAATTTGTTCAACACGGAGTCCAGGAGAATTTTTTCAAATTATCTGCGAAAAATGATGAAAAATAACGAAATTTTTTCCATAAATTTTTACACTTCTTCATTATTTTTTTCACCTACACCTCTCAATACCATAAATTTATTTTTAGTAATTCTGTATTGTAACATGTTCTGCAATTTGGCGCAAATTGTTATTTTCATCTGTCTTGGACAATGAAATAAAAATTTTCAAAACTTATACAATATATTCTTTTGTATCTGTATCCCTTCAGGAAGTGGTCTAGGCAAATCATCATACGTGAATGTCACATTGATAGCCACCAACATAAATAATGAAAAGGAACTTACATCGATGCAAGTTGGGACTTTAGTAGGTAATCAAATAAGTGGTTCAAATTTCTTCAACAAAAACAAGAACTCGTTTTTTTTTTCTTTTTCTTTTTTTTTTTTTTTTGAAAACATGAAATAAAGTAGCATTATTAAACAAACATGCTTATTTCCTTGATGTTATCCTTTCAAATATATGTTGTTCTTAAGAATCAGATTTAGAAAGTGATAGAGCCTTTTTTTTTTTTGCTTTTCTATTTTAAAATCGTATAAATTATTTAGTTTTATTGATCAATTTCGAAAATTAGTTATTATCAATCGTGTGAAACTGAAATGATTTATTTATATTGCAAAACAAAAAATCGTAAAAAAGTCGTATTCACTCACTAGATATGATCTTGAACGACAACATATCAATGATTCATTGTATTTTATTTTGTCCTGTTGAAATGGTCGTATTATCTGAAAGGATAACTAAGTGATTTTTCAAAATACTGATTTTCCTCGTAAATTCACCAAAACGCATTCATTGTTGGTAGAGATAGGTATGTAATATTCCTTTTGTCGCATTTATAACGATAAATTGAAGAAACGTGATAATTTTTTTTGTATCAGTCGAAAAACGTAATTCTTGATTTTGTGCCTGCCTACGTTTGTAATGCAACATCGCAATACGCGAAGTCCCGTCTTAAACACCCCATGTAATTACATTTGAAATTAAATTAAACTACTGTGACATTAGAAACTACTGAATAAATTTCTTCATTTTTTCTGCGTTGCTACAATAATATTCAACGCTGAATAAACGATTCTCAGGGCAAATATGAATAAATTTAAATTCACCACATACATACCGAAACATTTAACTTTATATTTCCTTTGACACAATGTTAAAATAAATAACAGTTCTTTACGAGATTTGGGTAACAGAAGATACCATTCAGTGTTGTAAAAAGAATCAATGATTTGGTCATTCTGATACATACAAAAAATAAAAATATATGTCGATAAAATAACATCATAAAGTAGACACTTAATTTGGAAAATTTTTCAGATGAGATATTACCATGTGCTGAATAAGTTCGGCAGCATCACAGAAAACAAAAAAAGCCCAAGTTCCGTGACTCACCAGTATCATGATTTGTATGATGAACAAATAATTTTCAGAGACCTGAAAGAAAACTTCGTAAGTAATGGTATATAGTTTAATCATTCCTGTTTATTCTTTAACTTCAGATTAATGCTGTAAAATAAGGTGAGAGTGAACAGATTTCAAGGATTTTCAAAATAACTTGTGATGGAAGCTAGATTTGGAATTTAAATGACATTTTTTATACTGACCTTTGGAAAAAATTTCATACGTTGATAATCGTTGTTACATTATGTAAGGCAGGGTTGAATGAAAATGACAGTGGAAAACATCTTTCCACTCTGTTAAAGTGGTGCTTAACATAGCCTATATACCACGTTGTAATAGTTATCGCTTTAAATTAAAATCTCAGCTAAAAATTTGGCCTATGTAATATACCTACTTCATTCGATTTCATAGTATCTAAATTCTAAGGATATAGAAAACATATTTACGTACTTTATGTATATTTCTCCTAATATGAAGCATACATACTTGCAAAAAAGCATAGCAGAATGAAATAGTTGCCGAAATATACCATGTTAATAGACTTGAGAATGGTTTATTGAGAAAACTCACAATATCTGAGACGTAGCTATAAAAAAAAAAAAATCAACTCGTTGACGTGTAGCTCATAACTAACTGAACTGAACTGTAGGTATTATACCTGTGAAGAAATTGTTGATACTTGATCAGTTTGACGAGTTCTTCATGAGTGGAGTGCTCAAAATCATGTTGCCATCTCCGACTTTGATGTTTTGGAATGAAACTATCGCATTTATAAGAAGGCATTATTCGAAAATCCGCATATGTCATGTATTTTTTCATATTTTTTTCAATAGCGGTTCTAAATGAATGATTGATTTCTTGAATGTGGGTTTGCGCATTAGAAATCGCGTAAACTACGATGGTAATAAAATTGTAATACGATAAAATGGTAGTACAACATATCAGCATTTCGAAGAAGTTTTTGCTGATAAATTGCGTAGCAGTATGAGGTTTCCACCACGGATGAAAATACGGAATTACTTGCAGATCTGGATCTTCGTAGGCGATACCCGGTTTGATTATAAAGTTTAAATGAGGAGATGGTATATATATTCCTAAAGAAAACATAAGAATAAAAATTCGAGTTCCGAATTTATGTTCCGCCTCTGTTTCAGCTTTTCGAGTTATATTTTTATTAACCCAGTCCGGAAATTTCTGATGTTCGCTCAATATTCCACCGATAATCCGTAATAATTTTTTTTCGTGCATTTTCGACATAACTTGTAGACTGTTGGCAAAACCGGCGCAAAGAAATATTGCTAAAGTTACCGTCCGGTAGGTGATCTCAGTTGTGCTGAAGAAGGCGAAAATCATACCGCCAGATGATGCCAAACAAGTTGTAATCATTGCTACACCGAGTAGAAGTTCTTTGGTTCTATTGTTTGATATGGCTGTCGTTACTTTGAAACATTTGATGAAAAAGCTTAAAAACATTTTCTACTATTTTATTCTTAATCGAATGTTGAAATGGAAAATGTTTCTACACTGTTTATTTTGATATGTTTTGGTACATGAATGTACTTATTTTGATTTCTTTTCATCCACTGATAGGGACTGATATTATCATTTTCTTTATTGGCTAAAATTTTGATAGATATTTCGTAATTCAATCCAATAATAGATAGGTAATAATGAGGGTAAAATAATATATTTCGCATGTATTTGTTTTTAAGTGTTGAAGGTTTAATAATACGTTGAAGTAGACTATGTGTATCTAATTTCCTTATCCTTATTAATTTGCATATTTAGAATGATGTGATTTAATTTTGATTGATACCTATTTATTTTCAGAACCTAAAAAGAATTTACTATTGAAACCATAAATTTAGGTATCAGTGATTAATTATATACCTATTTCTTAATTTAGTATAAAGGGTCTCTCCTGATAAGATAGTGAAAACGGCCCTTGACCCAAATTCGGTCACAAGTGGTCCTAAATGTTGCCCTCGATGAAAAAACTTCCCAAAAAAATTTTTGACCCCCTCCCCCACCTTTTCCTGAGAAATCGACTCCCATATGTCGAAAATTCAATATTTTCTAACTCTAGATGGGATGGGTGAAAAATTTTGAAAATTTCACTATTGATAAGCATTATATAAGTACATCGGTGGAAATTTTTTCAAATTTTTCGATTCATATTTACTTGAATTTTTTAGGCTTTGAAATTTTCAAAAAATTGTAAAAATTTTTTTTGAGGGGGGTACATGGCTGAATTTTTTTCCATAATTAGCTCGTACTCCAAGGTACAACATGATAATATTTTCAACCCCTCGAAGGGGGGTGGAAGTTGGTCAAAAAAATGAAATGTGTAACAAGAGCGCCTCCTAAATTCACTTTTTTGCATTTTTTTTACGAACAACGCGTTTTAGAGAAAAAGTAGTATTGTAATAAAATGTTTCTCATTAAATTCTTTATAAGAAAGGTTCTTATAATTTTTTTCGTGTAACCATTAGGGGAGGAGATAGGGGACTACAAAGTTGCTCCTAATACTAATAATTATTATGTATTACAATATCGCAAAATCATTAAGGACTAAACAAGAAAAAAAAAAAATGAAAAAAAAATAGAAAATGAACATTGGAAATGAAGGCGAGTTACTTTTCGACTATTGTGGCAAACTTCTGATTGAGGATTTGGCAATAAGAATAAATAAAATTCGACATAATGATGGTGAAGTTAAAGTAATACCTATAATAGTCCAGTCATATTACGATTATAATCGAGAGTAATTGGGGGCCGAAGTTTTTCTGAAGAAACTTGTAGCCAATAGTGTCCGTAACAGCACCTAACTTTCCCCCAAAAATCGCGCCATTCTTTTTCACCCAAAATCCACATTTGTGCCCCCAAAACTAGTTTTTCGCAAATAACACGCATTCTAATCTAGATACAGAGAGAAAGTTCAGTTAAGAAATTATGCTGATCAGATTTCCAACAAAAAATATTATAACGCAATTTTCGCCAAAATTGATAGAATCGCGAGAAAACGCACTTGAAACGCCCCACTTACGCTGCACATAGGCCCATAGCGCGATCTCATCGTGAAAATAAAAATGCGAAAAAGTAAATTTAGGAGACGCTCTTGTTACACATTTCATTTTTTTTGACCAACTTCCACCCCCCCTTCGAGGGGTTGAAAATATTATCATGTTGTACCTTAGAGTACGAGCTAATTATGGAAAAAAATTCAGCCATGTACCCCCCTCAAAAAAAATTTTTACAATTTTTTGAAAATTTCAAAGCCTAAAAAATTAAAGAAAATATGAATCGAAAAATTTGAAAAAATTTCCACCGATGTACTTATATAATGCCTATAAATAGTGAAATTTTCAAAATTTTTCATCCATTCCATCTAGAGTTAAAAAATATTGAATTTTCGACATATGGGAGTCGATTTCTCAGGAAAAGGTGGGGGAGGGGGTCAAAAATTTTTTTGGGAAGTTTTTTCATCGAGGGCAACATTTAGGACCACTTGTGACCGAATTTGGGTCAAGGGCCGTTTTCACTATCTTATCAGGAGAGACCCTTTGATATTGACTTTATTTTGAATTTTTGAAAGTATATTATGTGTACAAAGTCCCTTTTTCTGTATGTGATTCTTATAAGATTTCCCCGTACTTTTTATCAATAACTGTCCAACAAAATATACTGAAATAACTTTGAAAGCTTTCAAACATAATTCTACAATTTAGAAGGAAGTTATCAGTGGTGAAACAATGATTCTTTGTTAGTCATTCAAAGTATTTTTTTTTTCATTTTTTTTTATTATTTTTTTTTTTAAAGAAATATTTAGTAATTGAAGAGATCTTGTGTATGATTTTTTAATGTTGATGGAAACTATAAAATACAGAGGAAGTGGTCCATTGCATTTGAAGATAAAGCGTGGTCAAAATGGGCTTTTAGCAAGCAAACGCCTATGAGATCATGTGTATGTGTATACAAAGTGTTCCACCTCAATCTGAGTTCCTTCATACCTCAAGTAGGGCTACTGATATGACTCTCATGCTTAATAGTTTGCCCACTCTATTGGCTAAAGGGGCTGAGATAGGAGAGTTTGCAAATATTTTATTCACTCTGATGATAATCAGCTTTGAAAATTTTCGTTTCATTATTCAAGACAGGTAAAGACATGAGCAATAAATTATTACTAACAAAAAAATTGTCTCAGTGGAGGGAGTATAAGTGAGAAGCTGTAATGATAAAGTGTGAAAAATTACAAAATAGGTTATCCATTTTATGATATTTTTTGCTGTTCTCCTAACTATTGAACTTAAGCTCTGTTATATTTTGTGTGCGAGTGTGCCCTTAGACTTTAAAATGCCAGGAAGAATGTTTGGTGTCGATCCATGATTAAACTTGGATCGAGAGTTAATTCTAGGTCGTACTACTAGCCCTAATAACAGATTTTCCAATTTTCATTCATCTATACTTAATTTTGAGATCAATAATCCTTCCTCCACTCCTTCAACATTATTTGTGAAGGTGGACTTCATATATGGAGAACTTCTTTTCTGCAATAATTGTATAAATAACCCATATTTATCAAGTTTGAGCGATTAGGGCTCCACAAACTTTCCACAAAATTTGAAGATGTGTTAATTTGGAACCATTTTAAAGGGATACTTCATGTTTACATTTTGATGAGACGTTTTTGAACGAACTTGTGCGATTTTAATGATCGTTCAAGATCTGAATACATCAAAGAATTGTACTTATAGCGAACGATTTTGACCAATTTCAACAAAATTTTCCAATTTTTGATCAGCTTTTTCTTGATGGAAATTCAACTTTTTTCCAATTTCTTTTTTTAAATACCTTCTTTACAATTAGATTAAGACTTGTATTTCGAGAAATTTTATTTCTAAAACGAACGATTAACGTTTAAAATTTTGCCATATCTCGCGAATTCTCACCCACTTAACTCTTCTTAAATCAAAAGGAAAGGAAATATTCGAAAATATCTCAAAAGTCAGGTCTTTTTAAAAGATTAATAAATAAAATAAAACTGGTCGGAATAAATAATATCGCGTTTTCAGGGAGAAATAACCGATTGAAGTTGACGTTCAAAACGAACCTCTTCTTGTCAAAATGTAAACAAGAAGTATAGCCTTAACCGAAATTCAAAGGCTCGTATTCTCGTTTTCAAATAACCTTGCATAATTATAAAACTGAGCTTCCATGGTTGATTTGATCTGCATAATATAGAAGATTCAAGAAATTTTCTGTCTTGAAAATGTCCTCAAAAACCGTTTGTTTGCTTTAAATACCGTTTAAATTGACTTTGAAAGCTAAAATTTGGTATGTTGTTGTCACTATATCATATGACATCGAGATCGAAAATAATGAGGCTTTGAACTTCTCTCCGATCTTCCTCAAAATGTTAGTAAACTGCCATTTTCAAATAAATCATAAATCAAACAATGTTCTTTTTGGTAATTTGCTTGTAAAGTCCTCACCAAACTTTGAGCGCTTTTCATTCATTAGCGACGCTAAAAACGAAGAAAGAAAATTATAATTATGTTTGGCAAAACTTGGACATTTGCTATAATTATGATTATAAAAGAAATTTAGGGCATACGCCTCTCCTCTCGCCTTTAACGGCCTCCCTAGTGCGCTCAGGGAGGTTGTTAATAGAAAGCGCTTTAGTAAAGACCTAAGACAGTATTTACTGGGCCAAAGAGGCAGCAACCAGGTAGCATATGTATAAAATAGAGGTTTATCGTTTCTTTTCTTTCTTTTCTTTTTTTTTTTTTTCTTTTTCCTTTTGCCACGTTTGTGAGAATGTTTTTATTTATTCTTAGCGCTTTATTAGTATTTTTCTTTGTGAGCATGTTTGCTTTTTATTTTTTATTCGCATATTTATTATTAGTTTAGTTTTTTCTTTGGTTCTGCTTTGTTTGTTATAATAATCCCCCCTGCGATCGCGCTTTGCGCATAGGAGAGGGGTATCACTTTCTTTGCATTTTGTATTTTCCAAGTTGTTGTTTTATTTGGTAAATAAATTCAAATTCAAATTCAAATTTAATTCTTTATTGCTAATATTTTGTTTTTGCGACTCACATCGGTTGAATGTCTTGTTTATTAAGTACGCAAGTGCGAGTGAGAAATTATAATAACTTGTATTTTTCTTGAATTGTGTTGCCAAGACGAAAAATAAAACTAAAACGTATTCAAATAAATAGTTCGATCCATTGAAGAAATTATTGTATTATTTTTTTTGCGTTGCCATCATTATATTCAATGCCGAATAAACATTTCTTAGGGCGTAGATGAATAAATTCAGATTTACCACGTACATACCAAAACATTTAACTTCATATTTCCTCTGACATAAAGTCAAAATCAGTACTAAATCTTTACGAAATTTTGGTGTCAAATAGTACCACTCGGTGTTATATAGAGAATCGATGATTTGCTCGTTCTGAAACAGAAGCATGCAGGTATGAACGATGTTGCGAGAAGTACTTTACCCAAAAGAAACAATCGAGTGAGACTGTACCATGTGATGAATGACCTCAGCAGCGTCGCAGAAAATGAAAAGTGCCAAATTATTATTACACATGAGAAATATGACTTTTAAGATGAACAAATAATTGTCACTGACCTAAAATAAAAATTTGAAGAATAATTCTCAACATACCTATAAAGTTCAAACTCGTGTATTTCATCTACTCATGCAGGTACTTACTTGAAGAAATGCGTAGGAAAACAACACAGTAGATAAAATATACCAAGTAAAAACAGACGTAAAAGGTTTGTTGAGGAAACTTGCGATATCGGAAATGTAACTATAAAAATGAGTATAAATACAAAAATTAAAATTATTCTTCTGCAATAAAATTCATGCCATAGTTATTCGAATATTGATATAATAATTGTACTTGTACCTGTGAAGGAACTGATGATACTTGATAAGCTTGACAAATTCATGGTTGACCGACTTTACGAAATCATATTTGCCCTTTGAACTGCAAGGATACTTGATGGAACAATCACGTTTACTGTCACCGCTAACCTTAAGTTCAGCATTCTCCATGTACATTTTTATTTTTACATCGATGGCGTTTTGGAAAAAATAATGAATGTGTTGAATATGCATTTCAAGGTTGTAAACAACATAAATCATAAATATAACGAAATTCCAATATGCTATTATGTTACTAGAAGCGATCAACATTTCGAGGATGGCTTTACAAATGAAGTGAGCAGCTGTGGGTGTTTTCCAAAAGGAGTAGAAAAAAGGGCTGGGTTGTAAATTTGGGTCTTCAAAGGAGACTTCAGGTCGAATGAGGAAATATATTAATGGACAAATTAAATATAACGACAATGAAAGTACCAAGATCAAGATTCTACTACCGTATTTCTGTTCAGTAGCTGTTTCGGCTTTTTGGGTAAAACTTTTATCGACAAAATCGGGGAAGTTAGGATGTTCACTCAACAGCCCTTTGATTATGCGTCGTAATTTTTTCTCGTGCAGTTTTGTTATAATTTGTAAGCTGATACAGAATGTTGAGCAGAAAAAGATTCCTAAAATTACAGTTAGATATTGAATCTCAGTTGTATTGAAGAGAGCGGGTATCAAACCTCCCAGTATTAAGGTGTAAGATAAGACTAATATGATGAAAAATATAACTTCTTTGAATGCATTTTCTGATATAGCCGATGTTATTTTAAAAAATTTTACCATAAAGCTCAAAAACATTTTGTGGATTCTAGTGATATTAGGTCGTATTCCCAATTCACAAACGCTTGAAGTAAGTTCTGTCTATGCACTGATCAAATGTTTCCTTTTGTATCACTCTATAGATATTTGAAATTTCGCTTCTAATTTTGATATTACATTTACTGGTCTATAATAATGAAAGCAGATTCTTTAAATATTCATAATAATTATTGTTGGGTAGCTTTGTGATTTGCTACGTATTCAATTATAAGATTGGAAGTTTCCTTCAAAATGAGACATCTAAATAGCAGCGTTTGTTTTAGTTGAAAGTAGACCCTAAATATACCTACTCAAATACTAATATCAGGTTATGTAATAGCTACTCTGTGTAATAAAAGAGTGTGGTGAAAAAAAAAATTAAAATTTCCGCATACCGCGCCTTTTACTTCTCTATCGGATTCCTTCAAGCATTTTTCTGCTAGATGATAGTGATCGGTAACGATATCTTTGCGAACAGTTGGCAAAAAAATGCCTGGACCAATACGGTAGAAAAGTGAAAGATATTTGCGGAAATTTTTATCAATTCTTTAGAGTTATAATTCAAGAATTTTTAGGCTTTTTATAATCCATGAAAATTATTTAAAGGAATCAGTTTTTTTTATTCTTACATTCCAAGTTCATATTATGAATTTTTATTTCTTCATAAATATACCTCAACTGGAGACGAAATTTTGAAGACCCCATCTCAACTAATATCTCTTCCAAATCCTGTGAACTCTCTAAAAAGAAAGGTTTTTTCAAATTAGTTACATTTTCAGATTTTTAAAGGAAGCTGCGGAATCGATGGAAACGTAGTCCATTGAAAAAAATCCATTGATTCATCAAGGCACCTGATTCATATCCATTATCGTTATTATACTCTAGAACTACTAAAACGAAAAGTGAGCATAAAGAGCTTGGAGTATTAAGTAATACAAGATGTAAACAAGGGCTTATAGTATTACTCGGCTACTAAGAAATACCTACTTAGATACCTACCACGTATGGAACAATTCCCAGAATTTTGTGATGGAAGACCTGCAAAAAGAATTCAACATATAATCAAGAAAAATCATGAGTGTAAAAAGCATTTAGATACTAAGCATTGGAAGAAGACAGTGAAGTGTAAGCTGTCAGACACAACATCCAAGCGTTCGCAAATCTAAAAGGATTCTGGTACGAACAAATCTAATCTTGGAATGCAGTTCTGGAGAAGATGAACATGATGTAGTAAAGCCAACTGTTTCAATGATAAATAATGATGATTGTGAACTGCAGCTGACCCCATCTTCAACTGTGATATTTCTCTCTTTGTAAACAATTGCTATGCGATAATTTATGTTTTGTGGCAAAGTTATCAAGTTACGATTACATTGAATATTTCAATGAAGTTACCATATAAATTTTATTTTTCTGAAATTCATAGTTATAATTAATGTGTGGTTATTAACGATGTGAAACATAGCTTACGCAACTCGTGAGCAATGTGCGTTTATGAACTCGTTTGTAAACATAGCCTTCGCTCTATAGTTATGCACCTAATATGTTATTGTAGAATTTTCAGTTGAATAACAAGCTAAGTATTTTGTGAGGAAAATCGCAAAACTATTCGATACTAAAAAAGTGGTAAATTTGTTGTGAGAAAAAGGAAGAAGTAGGATTGTCCAAGTATTATAATTACACGAGTAGAAAATAAATCGTTGATTTCATTTGATGAAATTGTTGGAAAAGTTGACCACTGTAAAGCGAAATCGCCACAAAAAAGTGTGGGAAGTCAGTGTTGTAGGAACGAACATATGTCTGTTCTTGTTCCTGTTCTCGTTTCTAGAAAGATCCAGTTATTTATGCTTCAATTGTTCTCGTTCCGTGCTTCGTTCTTTGAATTCTTTACAATCTCGATCCCTTCTTCGCTCTTTCAGTCCTTTATGATCTCGTTCTTCTTCGTTTTGTTCTCGTTCTATAGCATTTTTTTTTTCTTTTTTTAGAACATGTTTACTATTTATGTTATTGTAGCTAATTACAAAAAAAAAAAAAAGGCTAATATGAGTATACGTAGCATTTGCGCGTTTTTTTATTTTTTTATTTTCTCTTTGCCTTCATGATTTCTATTAATTTTATGATTAACTATGAACTTTCAAAAGAACGAAAAACGACTAAAAATTACATCGTTCTTGTTTTTGTTCTCGTAGCTCAATATTATACATTAGTTCGTTCTCGTTTCATTCTTCGATCTTTCAGTTTGAAAGTATTCTGTTTTCGTTCTGTTCTTTGTTCTTCAAGCATATCAGTAAAAATTCTCAGTTCTTGTAGTTGGGTTTGTTCCTACAACACTGGTTGGAACAAATCACACCACATCTAAAAAAAACAAAAAGGTCCACATTTCAATAAAAGCATGCAAAAATTCAACGAAAAGGTACCCTTTTCTTATACTTTTTTGGAGTAAAATGAACTAATTTAGTGTATCTCACAGTTTTACCGATTTACATTAATTTTACCCAAAAATATATGTAAAAAGAAGTACTTTTTTGCGATGTGACCTTGTTGTAATTGCAATTTTTTTTTAGATGTGGCCTTATTGCACTGAGGGTACGAAATTTATTTTTCATGGCTAATTGTAAGTTTTTTTATGTTTTAAAATAATATAATTCATTAGTAGAATGTTGGTTTTGCAATGCTTTATATTTTTCTTGAATATTTTCGCTACAATTACGACAAAATAAACATCCAGTACATTTAAACAAACATTTTAGTGAATAGAAAAAGTAATATATTATTTTTTTTGCGTTGCCATCATTATATTCAATGCCGAATAAACATTTCTTAGGGCGTAGATGAATAAATTCAGATTTACCACGTACATACCAAAACATTTAACTTCATATTTCCTCTGACATAAAGTCAAAATCAGTACTAAATCTTTACGAGATTTTGGTGTTAAATAATACCACTCGGTGTTATACAAAGAATCGATGATTTGCTCGTTCTGAAACAGAAGCATGCAGGTATAAACGATGTTGCGAGAAGTACTTTACCCAAAAGAAACAATCGAGTGAGACTGTACCATGTGATGAATGACCTCAGCAGCGTCGCAGAAAATGAAAAGCGCCAAATTATTATGACCCAAGAGGAATATTATTTTCAAGATGAATAAATACGAGTAATTATCACTGACCTGAGATGAAATACGTCGAGTGAATTAAATATCTCAACGTACCTTTATAGATTAAATACATGTACCTATTCTATGTGCCTATGCAGGTACCTACTTGAAGAAATGCGTAGGAAAACAACACAGTAGATGAAATATACCAGCAAAAACAGATGTAAAAGGTTTATTGAGAAAACTTGCGATATCTAAAATATAACTAAAAATAAGTAAAAATATAGATTAATTTTTTTCGGTTGTAGAATTTGTACAATGGTGATTTGGATATATTGATATAATTCTACATATACCTGTGAAGGAACTGTTGATATTTGATAAGCTTGACAAATTCTTGGTTGACCGATTTTACGAAATCATTATTGCGCCTCCAAATGGAATGCTTAATGATAAAACATTCACATTTACGATTTCCGCTTACCTTAAGTTCATCCCTTTCCATGTATGTTTTTATATTTTCATCGAGAGCATTCTTGAAGAAGGAGTGAATTTGTTGAATATGCATTTCAGCATTGTACACCACATAAACCATGAATATAATGACATTAAAATACGCTATTATGTTACTAGAAGAAATCAACATTTCGAACATGCTTTTACCGACGAAATGAGCGGCTGTGGGTGTTTTCCAAAAGGAGTAAAAGAAAGGGCTGGGTTGTAAATTTGGGTCCTCAAAGGAGACTTCAGCTTGAACCAGGAAATATATTAATGGGCAAGTTAAATATAACAACAATGAAAGTACCAAGGCCAAGATTCTCGTACCGTATTTCTGTTCAGTTGCTGTTTCAGATTTTTGGGTAATATTTTTATCGACAAATTCAGGAAAATTGGGATGTTCACTAAACAGCCTTTTGATTATATGCTGTAATTTTTTTCTTGTGATTTTGTTATGATTTGTAAGCTGAAGCTATATGTTGCACAGAAAAATATTCCTAGAATTACCGTCAGGTATGTGATTTCAGTTGTACGGAAGAGAGCAGGTATCAAGCCTCCGAGTATTAAGATGTAAGATGAGCCCAACATGACCAAAAGGATAATTTCTTTGGATTTATTTTCTGATATAGCCGATGTTATTTTCAAAAGTTTCACCATAAAGCTCAAAAACATTTTGTAGATCTTAGTCAAGCGATATTTTTCTGTCCACTTTGTAGAAATAAAAAAGCATTCCCAATTCACAAACGCTTTAAGGAAGTTCTTTTTATGCACTGATTAAGTATTTCCTTTTGTGTGTAAATGTATATTCGAAATTTCGCTTTTAATTTCGGTATTAGATTTTCTAGTCTATAATAATGAAAGCGGGTTCTTTAAATATTCATATTATTGTTAGTAGCCGTGTGATTTGCTACGTATAGCAGCATTTATTTTGGTTGAAACTAGACCCTAAATACTTCAAATACTAAACTTGATATATTCTTTTGTAATTGGTACTAAATAATATAATTAAGGAAATAATGCGTTAAAGAAAAAATATAATGATGTATATCAAACCACAGTAGTCTATAATGTCAAACTGAAGTTGGATAGAAATTTCTGCATATCAACACTTCTCGCCCTTCAAGCGGATTCCTATAGCATTTTTCTGCTAAATTCCAAGATATTAATCGATAACGATATCTATCCAAGCAGTTGGTAAAAAAATGAAAAATATATGCGGACAGTTTTATCAATTCTTTGGAGGTGTAATTTAGGAGTTTTTAGGCTTATTTTTTATAATCCATGAAAATTATTAAAGCAGTCAGAATATTAGATTGATTCGACTTTTTTTTTTTAATTTCAAGTTCATTATTTCTGTAATTTATTATGAATTTTCATTTTTACGAAAATGTATCTCAATAAGTGGAAATAAGTGAATTTGGAGAATGATACATCGCTGTTAAAAAATCGTCGCATTTCATTCGATGTAAAAATTACACTAAAAATGAACAACTCATTTGAAAAAAATGATTTATTGCATAGACTTCGACCATAACCATATACCATAGACTGCTAATGTAAATAGTAAAAACTGAATGCAACAATAACATCAGGTACCTACTTGAGCTGACGCGTGCGCAGTTTCAGTTTTCTTATAAACGTGCTTAGAAGCTATATTCAAATGATTAGAGAGAGATTATAATAATAAACTTACAATTTATTATTACAGGAGAGTATTTTCACTTAGCCTACACCATATGTACATACGGATTGTTTGAAACAGTGCGCCGAGCTATCCGTGGTGTTACGGTATGGTGATGGTCTATCATATTGGAGTTATGAGGTTCGAATCTCTGTGCGATCTGAATTTAGTTCCCCGATTTTTTTTGTTGGATTTTCTTTTAATATTATTTTATTTTTATTCCTACAATTTTTACATTATTATCATTTTATTCGACCCTTCGAACCTTCAGACTAACTTGGAACTTTCAGACCTACGTTCTTTACCTCAAAGTTGGGTTTGGTTGGGTTTAATTCATTTATTATTTTTTCCACCGTTCGAACTTTCAGACTTGGAACTTTGAACTTCTGCAAACGAACACGTAATATTACCTTCATTATTGCAAACGTACAAAAAAAAAATCCATCTCTAATCATTTGGATATAGCCTTTTGTTATCAACGTGGAACATTGTCGATTTGAAAGATTTTCCGCGCTTTTCAAAGTTAATCGTACTGCGAATATTGTAACTGTTTAGCGAACTCGGATATTTGCGGGAACGGAAGAAAATTGAGGGAAGAAAATAGACGCAGGTAGTCCATATAATATTGGTAGAAATTTCAACCATTATAGGAATGGGAGTTCGAGCAGTCTATATACTGTATAGTCGAAGAGAATTCTCATAAAGGCAATGTAATAAGTTCAGAAATTATCGCTAGGTTCGCGACGATCCTCGTGACACATCTTTAATTGGTGGCTGAAATAAGAACCAATGATTAGTTTAGCCATATCTCGCAGGGAATTCAGAACAACCAATCAGAATTAAGATTTGCGTCTAGTGGATCGCAGCGTTCGTATGGTGGGAAAATGTTCCTACTCCGATTTTTTGTTAATTTTTCAGAGTACAGTAACTTGGTATTCTATATAATATTAGTTCACTCTAAAATTTTGTACTGAGAAGCAAGCCATGTATTTTACCTATGACGAAAATTACCGAATTATTCCCTAATAAAGCGTGGTAAATCTTCGTAAAAGAAGAAAAAAGGAAAAGGTTGTCTTACTTATGTATTATCTATTATTATATATAGAAAAGAGAAGATGAATCGGTAGTTTCAGTCAACTGAATAGTTCAAAAAACGATCACTGCAAAAGGAGATCGTTATTGAAAAAATGTGAAAACTAGTTTTTTTTTTGTGCTTTAGATTTACTTTGTTGTAAACTTTTTGGTTTTGCAGCTTATATAGATTGAATGTTTTGCTCATTTTTTATAACTCCTCTTAAACTAAACTGAATACGATTGAAAAGTTATAAATTACTAATTTTTTGCTCGAGTTTTTTGTTAAGATGAAAAATAAAACAAAGAAATTTGAATAAATAGTTTAATCCATATAAGAATAATTAGTGTATTATTTTTTCCGCATTGCCAACATTATGTTCAATGTCGAATAAACATTTCTTAAGGCATAAATAAATAAATTTAAATTTACCACGTACATACCGAAACATTTAACTTTATATTTCCTCTGACATGAAGTCAAAATAAATACTAAATCTTTTCGAGATTTTGGTGTCAAATAATACCACTCGGTGTTATATAAAGAATCCATGATTTTTTCGTTCTGAAACAGAAACGGAATGCAGGAATGAATGATGTGACGAGAAACAACTAAGAAAAAAATTTAGTGAAACCATACCATATGATAAATAGTCTCAGCAGCGTCGCAGAAAATAAAAAGTGCCCAATTATTATGAGCCAAGAGGAATATAATTTTTAATATGAACAAATACGAGTAATTGTCACCGACCTAAGATGAAATTCGACGAGTGAAATAGATAGTTGTCTCCATGTACCCAATACATTTAAATAGTTGTATTCTGTTTACCAATGAAGGAACCTACTTGAAGAAATGCGTAGGAAAACAATACAGTAGATGAAAGATACCAAGCAAAAACAGATGTTAAAGGTTTGTTGAGAAAACTTGCAATGTCGGAAATATAACTAAAAAAAAGTATAAAAACACAAATTAAATTTTTCCTATATAGTAAAATTCATACCTTGGTTATTCCAGTATTGATGAAATTGTACTTGTACCTGTGAAGGAATTGTTGATACTTGATGAGCTTGACAAATTCTTGCTCGATAGATTTTTCGAAATTGTATTTATACTTCGAATTAGGATGCTTGACGATGTAACTGTCACATTTACGATTACCGCTTAACTTGAGTTGGGCCTTCTCCATATACTTTTTTATATTATTTTCGATAGCATGTTTAAAGAAATGGTTAATATGGTGAGTATGCATTTCAGCATTGTAAACAACATAATCATAAATATGATGACATTCCAATACCCTATTATGTCACTAGAAGCTATCGAAATTTCAAATATGGTTTTGCTGAAGAAGTGGGCGGCTGTGGGTGTTTTCCAAATGAGTAGAAGAAAGGGCAGGGTTGTAAATTTGGGTCCTCAAACGAGACTTCAGATTGAATGAGAAAATATATGAATGGGCAAATTAAAAACATCGTTAATGAAAATAACTAAGGCCAGAATTCTAGCACCATATTTTTGTTCGGCTTCTGTTTCGGCTCTTCGGGTACATCTTGTATCCACAAAATTTGGAAAGTTGGGATGTTCACTCAATAGTCCTTTGATTATCCGTTTTAATTTTTTTTCATGTAATTTCGTTATGATTTTAAAGCTTGTACTGACTGTTGCGCAGAAAAAGATTCCCAGAGTTACAGTCAGGTATGTGATCTCAATTGTACTGAAGAGAACCGATATCATACCTATGATTATTAAGATGTAGAATGAGACGAATATGACGATAAGGATAGCTTCTTTGGATTTATTTTCTGATATAGCCGATGTTATTTTCAAAAATTTCACGATAAAACCCAGAAACATTTTGTAGAAAAGTTCGTTATATGCACTAATCAGGAACTTCCTTTTGTGTGTATTCTGTATTTTAAATTTCTCTTTTAGTTCCGGCATTAAATTTCCTGCTCTATAATAATAAAAGCAAAGTGTTTAAATATTCATGATAGTATTATTACGGTATATGTTCGAAACGTTGTGATTTTCCAGATGTTCAGTCATGAGCGTATGAAAATTTTTAGAACGTATCATTCAAAATAAGTCATCAAATTGCTATGTTTTTTCAGTTGAAACTAGACACCTAAATACCTACTTACTGGAATACTTAATATATGGTTGTGTAACAGCTAATCTAGATAATGAAAGTGTGTGGTAGAAATAAAGTATTATGATGAATATTAACCCACGTAGTCCTAACGTTAAATTGAAAACCATAACAAATTTTTGAATATTAGCAACTATTAATCTTCTGTTGGATTCCTGTAGACGTTTTTCCGCTAAATTTCGTGGTAGAATCTTCAACAAATTACGTGCGCATGAGGCTTGAAAAATCGACATGTCATTGAATATAAAAATTACACTACAAAATGAACTCGCTTAGTTTTAGAAAAATTAATTCATTATAGAAAAATAAAACTTTTCGGAATATGTTCGGTATTTGTGATTGGTTAATCTGAAAAATAAAAATTATTAATAATTTTTACGTAATTACAAAAGATCTGAAACACGAATTTTTGAAAACCCGCCCTCATATATCTCATTAAATCCAGGGACGTACCGAAAGGGGGGAGGGGGCGAGCTTCCCCCCTTGGCTTTTGGAAAGTTGGTAAATTTGACCACTTGCGCAGTATTATTACAGCTATTTTTACATTTTTTGAAGATTAACAAGAAGACTGTGACATCTTATTCAACATCTTATTTTCGCGGAGCAAAAAAAAAAAAGAAAAAAAGAAAAAAAAAGCTCAACAGTTGGTAAAATTTCATGGTATTAGTTGGAAATTTTTGGTTTTCTCCCCCCCCCCCTTAACAATGTCCTCGGTACGCCGCTGATTAAATCTTGTAAACTTGAATAGCTATCGTTTTTAATTAAGAACTCAGTTAAAAATAGCGATGTTTTCCAAAGTTACTATCTAACACTTTTGAAGCAAGTTGTGAGATCGATAAGAGTTCATCGAGAAAATCTACTGCTTCAGAGCATCTGGTTAGTATTCTTTATAATCATCAAGAAATACTAAAACAAATTGCTTATGGTGTATCTCACAGTTACTTAGGTACAAAGAAATACCTACTTAGGTACCTACATTGTGTAGAACAATTTTTTGAATTTTGTGTCTGAAAACCTCCTGACAAAATTTACGTACCGTCTAGAAAAATGAATGCAGAAGGTAGAGGCGCATCAAGAATTTTTGAAGCCCCAGACGACTCGAAAGCTGACGCTACATTTCTCTCTCTAAAATTTAAATTCGAAAGTTTGCATAAGAGAAGAAAAGGGGAGGAGAATTTGGCAAAACTCATGCACAAGACATTTTAAATTTATTTCAACGTAAAATGTGAAAGACATCATTTTTTTAAATTATTTACTCTTTTAAAATTAATTGAATCTGATTCTGATTCATTCTTTTAGTTTTTTTGTTATTGTCATGATTTTTAATTTATGCGCCCTTCAAATGTTGCCGAAATCGGCTTTTGTTTAATACGTCGCTGCTTTCAATTTTACATGATAACTGTAATAATTTTTTTAATGAGAGTGATGGAAATAGATATCCAACAAGGTTGGGATTTTTTTGAGATACTTGAGTATGGTGTAATTGCAATCAAAGAAAAGCGAGAAAAAAATGTGATATAGGTACGAATTTTCGATTTTTTAATGGGGTAACCGCCCACAAAAACTTGAAACTTTGATTACATTTTGGTTAATTTTTTCATCTTGTAAGGTTACTGAACTACTTTTTTTTTTCTTTTTTTTTTTGATAAATTGAGTGAGATGCCTGTTGAAAAACTCAACAAAAATTAATCTGTCATTACACACGAAATATTGTTTCGCCTAAAGTTATGAATCATTCACTTTTTTATTATTTAAATTTTTTTTCTTAGTTTGTAGAATTTACATGTATTATCACTTTATAATATTCACTCTATAATATTTTAAATTGAAATTTTACCAAAAGTAAAATGCTAGAGTTATTGTTCCTCTATATGCCCCTTGGGTTTTGGTTCATTTATTACTCATGGCCTTCCATTCACAACACAAAGGACCCCTGCTGTGTGAATATATGTAAGATTGCTGTAATTTCTGCCGTATAAATTGAGGAGTGTTTATGAATTTTGAAGTTCTTTATTCTTCGGTTAACGGAAAAAGCGTATCCAATATAGTCTGTATTATTTTTTGAGCCGTCTGTGAAGCATGGGATATAATCAAAGTAATCGTCTACAATTTCAAGGTAATGTCTCTTGATTATATGATGGGGATAATTTTTTTTCCGTAGTTTGTCATTGATAGATTTATTTCTGGGAGTTCTAACAGCCACTGTGGAAATTTGGAGTTTTTTTCATTAAAGACTGGACATCAAGGTTATTATTTTTGAGGATTTTTATAAAATCTTTAATTTAGCTGTTAATAGTATATAGGTTGTGGTTTTTAATATCGGTTGTAATAGGGTTAGTTGGGTTTACTACTGCTGATAAAAGGTATTTATTTGTTACTAGATTTCTTCTATATTTAGGTGGAGGTTCGGCTGCTTCGCAGTAAATGCTATCTATAGGAGAAGAGGGTAACGCACCAATACACATACGTATGGCCGAGTTTTGAACTGTGTTTATTATTGATAATGTTTTTTTAGGGGAATCTTTGAAGGCTGGGCAAGCATATTCTATTTTGCTACGAATTAAGGACCTATATATTTGGAGTAACATATTTCTAGAAGGGTTGTATTTTGGGTTTTTTAATATTGTGAGTAGATTCAGCGTTTTCATCAAATCTTTTTTAATTTGGAGACAATGTTGGACCCATGTGAGCTTTTTATCAAACGTTAATCCAAGGAATTTAGTAGATGATTTAATTTGAAAAGTGCGTTCATACAACTTTAGTTTAGGCTCTAGGATTTTATATTTTTTCGAAAAAATGACGCAATGAGTTTGATTTTTTTAAATTTAAACTTATTTCCATTTTAAGTAATACATACAAAATTTATGCGTTTTAGAATCAAAAGGTGAAGCCTGTATTTGTAATTTTTTCAATTTTAAACATAATTTTCCTTAAACTTTTCCACTCAAAATTTCGACTTGTAAAATTTTAATCAAAACTTGGAATGATTAGTTGTGAATTTTTTTTAAAAATTATATGTGTTGATGCGCACGTTAAGTTAATACATTTATTTTTAATGCCAAAATCAAAGGTAGTTAAATCCTTCATGTAACTTATCCTTTATCTAACAGCTGCATTGTCAACCAACCAACATTAAAATTACTTTTGGCCAGTTCTATAGATCTGAATTTTACAAAGTTTTAGGCGGTCTATCCATTGAAATGAAAGAAAAAATTGAAAATTTGTGTGATACATTAAGGGTCTATTCTACATACACGATTGCATACTGGTTCGCCTGCCAAATGGCCATTATCGTACATCTTTGATTCTCAAATACTACTTACCTACACCTATACTAAGAATTTGAGAAACTTCACAGAAGGTTTTTTTGATTGAGTGATTATTTGTCGAGAAAAATGCAAAAAATAAATTGGCTTTTTGAGGAGGCCATATTTCAAACTTATAACTTTCTTATAAATTGGAATTTGAATTTTTAGTTCTGAACAAATCAAAGAGAAGTGTCTTATCTTCATTTTCAAATTTCAAAAGTTTTCATAAGAAAATCACGAAGAATTTTAGTCTCAAAAACGTCACTTTTTTAGTATTATCAATTTTGGTTTCCATATAAGTTCATTTATACTAAAAAAAAAGAACCGTGTATGTGAAGTATACCCGTAAATCCTTTCCATAAACTTTTGGGAATTCCTTTGAAACGAGAAAATTTGACGCTGAAAAATTCAAACAATGCCTCACATTCTATCCTGATTCCAAATCAAAACCAAATAGGTATTTCTATTCGATTCCTATGCTCACTGTTCATCATTAATTGAAGTTGTTGAAAATTCATAAAAAATGAAAAATGTATTGAAACTTACATTTCGTTTTTTTCAACTGGTCTTAACAGCATCATATACTACAGCTTCAAATGAGCAAAAATCCAACAAGCTAAAATTCATTTAAAATCATCTCCGAACAAAAATGGCAGATCAAAGATTAGATGGATTAATGTTGTTGGTCGCAGAAAAAGATCTGACAGATAAAATCCAATTTAAAAAACAATGAAAAAATCGTAGAATTAAATTAAAAACTTGAACTGTTTTTTTTTGTGTTGAAAATGTTGAAAATAAAGTGTGTTTTAGTAGGTGTTTCTTTCTTCTTTTTTTTAACTACATTTTGGTACATGGGAATTCCCCCCCCCCGCCCCGAAAAACGTTTTCGCTACGTCCCTGATAATTTGTCAGGCTTACTGTCCGTATCAGTATCTATTGTCTATATTCAATATTATTTAAATTAAATATAAAAAAAAAAAAAAAAAAAAAAAAAAAAACGTAAAATAAATGACTTTTACACATATTTAAAAAACAAAATGTTCATAAAACGAAAAAGATCGAATAATATTAAAACCACTGTTGGTGATGGTAATTCTTTATTTCGATCATTGTTTTATTGTATCTATAGTACTCAGTTATCGCATAAACGAATGTGAAATGAAGTTGTAAACAAAATTATGAATAACTGGCAGCATTACCAAAATGATCAAATGTTGTAAGGTGATTTTTTTTTAAAGCAGTGCTAAATTTTTTGTGGTGGATTGTTTATTTTATTCGAACGAATTGTTGTAAAATTTAATCACTGTTAGAACCAGATCGCTGCAAGCAATGTAGGAACAAATTTTTATTCATGTCCTATGTTTTAAATAAAATTGATTATAACTTCTTTGGTTTTGTGGCTCACTTCGCAAAGCTATTTAAATAAATAATTTGATCCATAAAAGAAAACAGTATATTATTTCTTTTGGGATGCCATCATTATATTCAATGCCGAATAAACATTTCTTAAAGCGTAAATAAATAAATTCAGATTTACCACGTACATACCGAAACATTTAACTTCATATTTCTTCTGACATAAAGTCAAAATAAACACTAAATCTTTACGAAATTTTGGTGTCAAATAATACCACTCGGTGTTATATAAAGAATCCATGATTTTTTCGTTCTGAAACAGAAACGAAATGCAGGAATGAATGATGTAGCGAGAAATAACTTCGAAGAAAAAATCAAGCGAGAAAGTACCATGTGATGAATGACCTCAGCAGCGTCGCAGAATAAGAACAGTGCCAAATTATTATTACACATGAGAAATATTATTTTCAAGACGAACAAATAAGAGTGATTGTCACCGCCCTAAGATGAAATTCGAGAAGTGAATTAAATATCTCAACGAACCCTTACACTTTAAACGCGTGCGTCTTATTAACTTCACATGCAACACTTACTTGAAGAAATGCATAGGAAAACAATACGGTAGATGAAATGTACCAAGCAAGAACAGATGTAATAGGTTTGTTGAGAAAACTTGTGATGTCGGTAATATAACTGAAGATGAGAATAAATGCAAAAATTAAATTACATTGTTGCTCCAAAGAAGAATTCCTATCATGGTATTCCAATATTAGTTTAATTTTACTTGTACCTGTGTAGGAACTGTTGGTACTTGATGAGCTTCACAAATTCTCGGTTGACTGATTTTACAAAATCACGTTTGCGCATTGAATTGGAATACTTGATAAAACTGTCGAATTTACGATCACCACTTACTATAAGTTCAGCCTTCTCCATGTACATTTTTATATTTTCTTCGAGAGCATTTTTGAAGAAATAGTGAAAGTGTTGAATATGCATTTCAGCATTACACACAACATAATCATGAATATAACCACATTAACATACGCTATTATGCTACTGGAAGCAATCAACATTTCAAACATAGCTTTACCAATGAAGTGGCCGGCTGTAGGTGTTTTCCAAAAGGAGTAAAAAAAAGGGCTGGGTTGTAAATTTGGATCGTCAAACGAGACTTCAGGTTGAATGAGGAAATATATTAATGGGCAAAACAAATATGAAGCCAATGAAAATACTAAGGCCATGATTCTAGTACCGTATTTCTGTTCAGTAGCTGTTTCAGATTTTTGGGTAATACTTTTATCGACAAATTCCGGAAAGTTGGGATGTTCACTAAACAGTCCTTTGATTATCTGTCGTATTTTTTTTTCTTGTAATTTCGTTATGATTTGTAAGCTGGTACTAAATGTTGCGCAGAAAAAGATTCCTAGAGTTACAGTCATGTATGTGATCTCATTTGTACTAAAGAGGGGGGGTATCATTCCTCCGAATATTATTATGTAAGATAAGACGAATATAACAGTAAGGATAACTTCTTTGGGTTTATTTCTGATATGGCTGATGTTGTTTTCAAAATTTTTACGACAAAGCTCAAAAACATTTTGTAGATGCTAGTCAGGTGATATTACGTTAGTCCACTTCTTAAAAAAAAAAAATGTATTCCAAATTCACAAACATTTGAAGAAAGCTCTTCGTATGCACTGATAGGTGTTTTCTTTTGTGTGCAATTCTATATTTGAAGTTTCGCATTGAGGTTTATTATTATATTGAATGGTCTATAATAATGAAAGTGGATTTTTTAAAATATTCATAATATTTATTATACAGTCTTGTGATTTGCTACGTATTTAATTATAAGGTTAGAAATTTTAAAGAGATATCTTTCATAATGAGTGATCAAAATAACAGCGTTTATTTGGTTGGATAGACACAAATACCTATTTACTCAAATATTTAATAATAGGGTATGTAATAAGTAGGTATAGGTATGTTAGTTAATGAAAGAGTGAGGTGGAAAAAAAATTATTGTGATGAATATTAACCCCGTAGTCCCTAAAGTCGAACTGAAAATCGATAACATTTTGTCATGTCTGCAGTCTGCACCCCTAACTCTTTTATCAGATTCCTTCAAGCTTTTTATTGCTTAATTTCGAGATGGGAATCCGTATCAACGGTTTGCAGAAAAATTCCCAACACTATGTGGTAGAAATGTGAGTGAAGAATGCTAACATTTTTATCAATTTTTTATAGCTATTTGTCAAGATTTTTCAGATTTTTTACAATCCATGAAAATTATTTATACCAGTCTGAATATGTATTAGGAAATTTAAACAGTCATGTTATATTACTGGAACTGAGTTTTTAATTATATATATTTCAAATTTATAATAAACCGTACAGAGGATAAAACCTCCTCCCCCTTTTATCTCCTCTAAAACAAACTTATAAGATTAATTTGAGGTATGTAGGTAGTAGGCCTACTTCCTG